>JABTXL010012406.1:18206359-18285345 GCA_025134845.1 Neodon shergylaensis
GAAGGGAAGGGAAGGGAAGGGAAGGGAAGAGAAGAGAAGAGAAGAGAAGAGAAGAGAAGAGAAGAGAAGAGAAGAGAAGAGAAGAGAGTATAAGGAGTGTAAACCTTCACATGTTTGAAGAATAGAAGGAAGCCCTCATTACTGCTGAAATGTAACAGAAGAGTTTGAGATCAGAAAAGACATAGGGACTCACAAATAATTTTGTAAACGATGAAGCTTTTATTTCATTAAACTGGAATTCTATGAATACCTTCGGAGGAGGCATATCTAATACGATTTTCTCTTTTCAGAGCTCACACTGGTTGTTGCCTGGAAAAAATGGATTATAAACAGGGCAAAAAGAAGACTGAAAGAGCAGCTGTCATAGCCTCCTAGGCAAGACAAGAGTGCTTCAGTGCAGGCAGCGGCAGGGATAAAAATGTGTGAAAGTACATGCAGTAATGGTTGGTGGGATAGGGACAGACACCTTGGTGATTTAGATGTGGAGGTGAAGGAAAGAAAAAAAGTTCATGGTATCCTTTATGTGTCTGATTTTATTCAATAGGTGGGTACTAGTGTTACTGTCTAAGTTGGGGAAAGCTAGAGGAAAAGGAAGTAAGAGAACACAGAATACTTATGCTTAGTATTAGAAAAGGTCCTTCTGAGAAGCCCAGTAAATATCTGAGTGTTGACATGACATATACATGTGTTGACATGATGTATACAGAACTACCATCTAGAACAGGGTAGTGCAACTTAATCAAACAAAAGCTATGGCCAATTGGGCTAGATCCTACATGTCTTAAGCTCTATTTAGTCATGCTGAAAACTCCACACTGAGTAAAGACGTTGGATAATGACTTTGTTGCTCTCTTCTGATATGAATTCCTTGTAATCTTGAGACTACTCTCCTAAAAAAGCTATTATTATTACTAGGACAATTTTAAAGTTGGAGATACTAATTGAAATGGGCTAAAAAATTCACTGAACCAACAAGAACTCAACCTCCAGAAAATTTCATTTTAAGATGTGCATGCTTAATGCTTAATGCTCAAAAGAACTGGACTGCTGATGCAAAATTATAGTTCTAGAACTAATGGTTCTGGCAACCAGGAACTTCATTGATAGAATTTATACTCAATCAGCATCATAAAGGGGTCAATTGGATGTAATTCTGTACCCTGATATGTTATAAAGCATATCATGAAGTCCTTGTCAAAGTTACGCAAAGTTCTAAAAGCCATCCTTATCCCTCAGAAAGCATTTAGAAACAAAAACTCCACCTCAAGTAAATCTAAAGAAAATAATCACAACTGTACTAACACTACAAGAAATGTTTAAAGGGCATTTAGAAGTAAAAGATGACAAACAACAACCTAGAAGCACAGGAAAGTATACAATTCACTGTGAAGCAGATAAGCCAGAGAAAAATAAAAGAATCAATTCCAGTAACCACAGTGAAATAAACAACGGAGAGAACAAGTCAAAAAGATATAAAATGAGAAATGAGATAAAAAAAGATTAAAACAGAAAACAGTTAACATTTAATGAAATGATCGGATTAAATTCTCACTAATAAAATACTTGAATATAAAAGATAAAATTCATCAGTCAACAGGATGGAAAGGATTAAAATAAATCAAAGGGATAAACCCATCAAACAATAATCTGCCTGAAAGAAACTTGTTCAGTGAAGACATAAAGTAAAAATTAAAGATTAGAAAAAGATATTCTAAGCAAAGAAAACAAAAATAAGAAGTGGCTAGATTTATGTCAGGTTAAAATTTTAAGTACCAACTTTAAAAAAATAAAAATAAAAAGAGGCAACTATAAAGGAGAACCACTATATAATGATAAAAAAGAACTAAATAGGAGAAAATAGCAATGATAAACATATGTACACCCAACAATACAGCACACAATTAAGTAAGAAAACATTATTAGATTCACGGGAGAGATGGAGTCAACATAATAATCGGTAAATACTTCAAGATCATATTTTCATTAATGGACAGATCATTTAAACAAAACATTAATAAACAATGACAGCATTAAGCTATAATACAAAGAGTCAGCGGCACTAGCAGATATTCTTGCATCACTTCAGGTAACTTTAGTGCAGAATTCCTCATCCATACATGGAGCCTTCTCCAGGAGAGATCAAACATTAGACTACGAAGTAAATGTCAATATACATTTAAAGAATTAAGTCTGCTCTCCCAGCAGCTGTGATTACATGCACAAGACCTGTGTAAGTTCAAGCCAGCCAACGAACTATTCATCCAATAGGTAATGGATGAATTCATGAAGTTCCACCATTGCTGAAAATATTTTGGCAATTATGACTTTGTGGGGGAAGAAAATCAGTTTTCTTCAGGAACGCTAGCCCTAAGAGTCTGCCCATGCTCTGTGTCCTGCATACTTGCACCCTAAGTGGATCCAGTGAGATTATTTTCAAAATCAGATGAAGTTGGGAAGGAAGACTGGCTGAGGATGGGGGGGGGGGGGGGGGATTTGGAGGGGGAGAAGAGTGGGTTTTATTGTATGCATGTATGATATATACAATTTTTATCTGAAATTGGGGGAAATTTTTAAATAAAAAAGGTAACTGATTGCTTTTAAATTGTGTGTGTGTGTGTGTGTGTGTGTGTTTAACCTGGTTAGTGTTTTCTGGTTTTAAGTGGTTTTTTTTTTATTAATCCCGTGAAAATTTCATACAATGTATTTGAACCATATACATCCCCACTCCTCATCTTAACTCCTCCTAGATTCCCCCCCACTTCCCAACCACCTTGCAACTTCATGTTCGCTTATTTTGTTAATAACCTACTGAGGAACCTAAATTTTATTTCTCTAGATATTTTTTATCAAGCAGATATAAAAACAGGATACAGCCTGAAATCCTCAGGAAAGGCCAGCAGAAATTAATTCACAATTAAGTGAACAATGACATCACAAAAGACACTTTAGAAAAGAGAAAAAGAAAAAGATTGTCTCCAAGAAAATTAGTACAAGAATGTAAATTTTGCAAACTTGAAGAATTGAGAAGCTTTAAAATAGTGCTTCCTCCTCAGTACTTCTCAGAGTATACACCATAAAAGGAACACAATGTGTAAAATCAATCATGCAAAGTAGAAAATATTCTACAAATGGTTGAGAAAGAAAATAAAGGAAATGAAAAAGAATGTTTGATAAATGGATGAAGAAAATATGGTACATTTACTCATGGAATATTACTCAGTTGTTAAAACATGAAATCATAAAATTTGTATGTAAGTGGATAGAACTATAAGAAAATCTTCCTGAGTGAGGTAATCCAGACACAAAATGACAAATGTGGTATGTATTCACTTAGATGTAGATACTGGCTGTTAAGTTTTCAATAAGCGTGCTACAATTCACATAACCACAGAGGTTAGGTATAGACTATGGGGGGGGGTCTCCCTAGAAAGGCAGAAGAGACTAGATAGTTGTGGATGAAGTAAGGATGCTGGAACTGGAGGATCAGACCAGAAAGTAGAGGGAAAAGAGGGATGAGAAAGAGAATTTGGAGAGGAACAGCTAAAACTATAGGCCATTTGACAGATCATATAGAAAACTAATATAGTAGAAGTTTCTTTAAAAATATACATATATGAAAGAAATCTAAATAGAATCACCAAATAACAGTGGAGACAAAAGCCCAACTAGACCTCTCTCACCACCAAATAAAATTTTCAGTGCCAGAAATGTCTTATATCTAATCAAGTTGCTGGTTAAATGAAAACGATGAATCAACAGAGGTTATGACCAAGACTATTGGTTGTTCTCTACAAATTAATGGTAAGTAAAAATTGCTAAAGACAACACCTACATAACTCACTGAACAGAAAAGTCAACTGGTGTCTATCTAGAGCCTTCACCCACTGACAAGTATTCATGGTACTGGAAGGTATTCTGTATCCTCCAAGAGGAGACAGGTAAACACCAGCCCAGTTACAAATAGTTTTACCTACAATGTTGACTTGCCTGTAAGATATGCTGGTACAATGGTGGCACAAACATTGTGGTAGTAACCAATCACTCCATGAGATGAAACAAACCCATGCCTGACATGCTCAGATGATCATGAACTTGACACTAAATAGGCTATGGACCAAGGGAAAAACCAACTAATGTTCTGTTAAAGGAGCACAGCTATAAAATGACTCCTAAGAACATTCTGCTATACTCATATATCAGTGTCTTTCTCGACCATCACCAGAGAAGCTCTCTCCTGCAGTAAATGGAAACAAATGCAGAGGCCTACTACTGGACAAAGTGCAGAGAATGGGAAGCCTAGGAATACTCATTCATAAATGGCTTGTCTCCAACAAATCCATCCCCTCAGGGCTCAGAGAACTCTAGAAAAGAAGGAAGAAAGATTTACAAACCAGTGGAGATGGAAGACACCAAAGAAACAAGGCCTTCTAGACACAACAGGACTGGTATACATAGAAACTCACAGAGACTGTGGCAGCATGTACAGGGCCTGCAGAGGTCTAAGCCAGATGGGGCTCCAGTACTGAGAGGGGAAGTGAACTCAGGCCCCCATCCCTAACCTAAAAGCTATCTCCAGTTGATAAATTCTCACAAAGGAAAAATTACATTTTTTTTTCCAGTAGAGTCTCACTGGGTATATAAATCACACTTAAGGGAAGTCCCCATGATCATGCCAACACAAGAAGAACTCAGTAGTATTTTTAAAGTATTTTCTTTGTTTTATTTCGTAGTACTTTGTGTAGTCTCCCTTTCTCTCTCTCTCTCTCTTTCTCTCTCTCTCATTCTTTTTAACATTAGAGGCCTTTTGCTTATACATTACTGTTTCCAATTTTGCTTCTATAGGTATTTGATGTGTGTGAATGTGGTGTCTCTCTATCCTTATGTTTTTTCATGTGCTTTATCTTTAGCTCTCTTTGATCTATACCATTATGATTTCTTTATTTTTATTTTATTTTATCTTGTTATCATTTTTAAGATGTTTGTTTTCTAATGAGAAAGAATAAGAAAGAGTGTTGATTTGTGTGAGTGAGAAGGTGGAAATGATCTGGGGGGGGGAGTTGAAGAAGGAGAATTTATTATTAGAGTCTATTTTCAAATTAAAGAAAAATTCTGAAGAAAATAGAATAGGAAGAATATATCTCAACATAAAAAGGCTATATGACCAAAAAGGGAAAAGAATGTTAGCTTGATTATGAAACATGTCAGCTCTTATACAGAAAATGTATCTAGAATGATTTACAAAACCAATGAAGATGAGATAGAAGCTTTAAAAGTTTCCCTCTCACATGGTGGTTGGTGGTGCACGCCTTTAATCCCAGCATTTGGGAGGCAGAGACCGATGGATCTCTTTGAGTTCAAGGCCAGCGTGGTCTACAAAGAGAGTGCCAGGATAGGCTTGAAAGCTAAAAAGAGAAACTTTGTCTCAAAAAAATAATAATAATAACAACAACAACAACAACAGTAAAAGTTTCCCTCTCTTTTAGGAGGAATTTAAGTTTTTAAAACAGAAAGAAATTCTTTAAGGAAAACAAGAACCAAATGGACGAGAAAGGAGAAGATGGTTTTGAATAATAATCGATGTACAGTATACACATTTATTAAAAGGTCATAATGAAACTCATTATTTTGAGCCACTTGGTGGTGGTGCATGTCTTTAATCCTGAAGAAGGACACTAAAAAGAAATCCCACACTAGCTCAGAAATGAGTATAATAAAAGATTATTTATTTAGGGGTAGATTCACAGATCACAATCCTCGCTCCAAAGGGGAACAGCAACCGAATCCCACAGCCAGAAAAGAGGCCAGATGCCCACTTTACATCGACATATATAATAAAAGAAGCCATGCCCAAGTGGGCAGATAACTTAAAGGCTACTGGCTGTAGGAATTCCTACAGCATAATCTCAGCACTCAGGAGGCAGAGGTAGACAGATCTCTGTGAGTTCAAGGCTAACCTATTCTGTAAAGCTAGTTCCAGGAAAACCAGGGCTATTACACAGAGAAACCCTGTTGCAAAAAAAAAAAAAACAAAACAAACAAAAACAAAAACATTCTTTTGTATAATTAATATAAGATGTTTTTAATATCTCTTTCCAGTGTAGTATTAAAACTGTGTTTTAATACAATTATTTGTCCTTAGGGAAAATCAATATAAAAAAACTATCTTGAGATATTGTGTAGACCTCACCAAAGCAGATGTCAATCAATCTATAAACTTTATAGACTAGGAATAATAACTAACTTTTAAAAACTCTGTGGTATATTTTTCTCAATTCACTCAATTTGTTACAGGGATCGATAAAAATACTTTATCAATACTTGCTTAACAAGTATCTAAAACGAGAGACAATGAAAACCAGCAATCAACTTTTAACTGGAAAAAGTGCAGAGTCAAATTGTACTTCTACTATTGGCATAGTTTTGTCTGTTTCAAATTACTTCTCACACTGAGCTACTTACACAAAGATAAGTTAAATATAGAAGCTTGTGTTTCCTGCTATCTCCCATGCTGACCTGAGTAACCCTGACAGAATTTTTCAACACCTTGACAGTGAAATAGTTTTGCCATATGTAGTATCTTAGGGTTAATTAAAAGAATATTTTAGGGTGTTTTGTTTTGGTGAGGAAAATTATTTTGATGTGTACTGAAAATATCAATATTGAGCCTAATATTCAAAGGAAAAATCAAAAAGAAGTAACAAACATTCATTCACTGCCAATCATTTTCACATGTTTTTCCTAACTCAATTATGTTACTAATAAGATAAGCTCTACCTTTCAACATTTTGATATTAGTTAAATAGTAATTTTATCAATTTAATTTTTACCATATTCCATGTCCATGCTTCTCCTATTCACAGCTATTTCTAAAACAGGTGACTGTATGTGGGGATTGAACGTATCAGGAGATATGTTGTACTAAGTAATTATTACAGGCTAAGCCACAAAGTTCAGAATACTACAGTAGAAATTATAATTATATTTCAATTCATACATTTCTGCCTCAAGTGCAGAATCAAATTTTTTCACAAATCATCTTGGCTGAAATTAGCAGGCCATGGTGTCGAGGAAACACATTTTATCGAGCTAGAGAATTTTGGCAATATGTCAGCCTTTAGACTAATCCACATTACCGAGGGCCTACTAGAAGCTGATTTATGTTGAGTGTTTCACATATGCCTCCTGAGAGATAGTTGAGAGACAGTCTCCTTATCACAGCAATTGCACTAGTTCGTGGTCTTCTTATATTAAGCCTTACTTAATCATGGCAAAATGTACATCAGGCAATGGGCCTGGAAGTGGTGACTACTATTAGGACTTTGGGGAAAGACACAATAAATATGATATATAATATATATACACTCAATAAAGATTATGCTTTTTAAAATATCTAAAATCAATGGCTTAAGAGACCATAAATCCAAAGACAATGTATTCAGTATACTAAATGCACTAATAAAGGACCTTTGATCAGTTCATAGATATTGACACTCAGGATATTTACACATGCACAAGACAATGAAATACAAGCAACTTGAAAAACTCTTCACTAAGTTCACCTGCAAGGGGAAGTCTGAACATTTTTATGAGGTCTGTAGTGTTTTTCTTCTGTTTAGTAGAAATTTTAACCTAACCGTTATCTAATTCTCAAGAACTCTTATTCTTTCATTCACTGACATTTACAAGCTGAGTGACTTTTTTATTGTTAGATATATTTCATAATAAACATTATTGCTTCTAGCCTGCAGAAGTATCTCCAGAAAAGCCTATAAATAGCCAATTAATACTTTCATACTACAGTAATCCAAGTCCTAGAGCAGTGGTTCTCCATCTTCCTAATACTGGAATCCCTTAATACAGTTCCTCATGTTTGGTGACCCCCAAAGATAAAATTATTGTTGATGATATTACATAACTGTCATTTTGCTATTGTTATGAATCATAATGTAAATAACTGATACACAGATGGTCTTAGGTGACCCCTGTGAAAGAGTTGTTAGACTCTCAGAGAGTCACAGTGTTCTAGCAATTTAAAGATTAAAATTTAATAAATCCTTAGATTGATATATAGTTTTAGTATGTTGATACATTCACAAGGTTTTATGTAGAATATTAGTTTAAGTGAAGATGGCCTCTGAAGAGTACAATCTCATGGCTCTCTGTTTTCAAATTAAGATAACATAATTCACGGAGGGAGATATAATTTTTAAGGCATTTTCTAAAACATGAACATCTAAAACTCCAAAAGAGATGATGTCTTAGGACTCATAAAATCAGAAGAACAATGAACTTCAAAGACTAAAACTACACTGGGGTTGTTCTTTGTCCTTCATAGACTGGAGTACATCTATCCCCATTCTTCTATAAGATGAGCATAATTATATTAACTTACTAAATACCCAGTCATGTAAGTAAATACACTAGTGCATGCACTCTACTAAATACTATTACACCAACTTGAACCATCTGGCACCCAAAAGCAGTTGAAGAAAGAGCCTTGGGGAGACATGCAGCTCAGAGTCAGCTGAGAGGACCATACAGAGAGAACCACTGCAGCATTGCACAAGGTGCCTTGTCTAAGTGCCAGGCACCAGAAAGCTCTCACACAGTTCATGATTCAGAATTTGCATAGATTAGCTTGTTATTTGAATGGGATTAAGTTCCTCATGGTGTTATGAGGAATAAATCCCCAAAAGAATTGACTTCATGATCTTTTACTAAATGGAACATCTCCAAATATAAATTGAAAAAAAAATTCCAAATTAGATTTAGTAGTAGAGCCCTTGCTAACATGTGTAATGGTGTGCTTGTCAGAGTCTTGGATGAAGATAATTCAAAAAGATTTTTGGGAACACACACCTGTGATCCCAGCACCTTGGACATGAAAGTAGGAGCGTCAGGAGTTCAAAGCCAGTTTTGGTTACACAGCAAACAAGACAAGTTGGAATACATGAAGCCTTACTTCAAAAAATAAAAATAATAAGAAAGATGACTTAAGGGAAAAATTAATCTATCTTCTGTATCTTTGACAAGTCTTTAGATTTCATTCACCATGTAAATTTTAGATTGTCTCAAAAGCATCTGAGATAGTAATTACCGGTGCCTTTTAAGATGAAAGATGTAAGTGCAATTTTCTGCATATGTCTTCTTTAAAATGTAATGCTAAAATAATCTCTTTCAACTACTATATTTTATTCTCAAGCAAGATACTAAAAGAGAATGAAAGAGAGACGGCCTAAGGGAAAAGCTAAGCAATTTTCTTCATGCGACTTTTGTCTTAAATGACAGAATTAAATCATGACCAAATCGCATTACTTTGGTCCAAAGGTCACTGTAAGATTTACAGTGATCCTTAAAGTATTTATAAAAATCGAAACAGAACAGAGAATAAACTTCTGTTCGTATAATAGGCAATGTTTCAAAGTTCATTTCATAAAAGAGGTCATAAGACCAATACATCTTTCTGTCATTTTAACAATGATGTTTAAAGTTTAGCTTTGATATTGAAATGGATATTAACAAAGGCAACTCCAAAGAACAGATGAATCTAGGAGGGACTGAGAACTTTGTTTTAAAGTGCATGCAAGTGAAATTTACCCTTAGCAGTCCACAGTGTATTTCTTAGTGCACTGGCAGAATCTAAAAAGAGCTATAGATGGCCCTCCCAAAAGCATTCACTTTGAATTGTGGGACAGTATTGATGATGACAAAAGGAAGACATGTCAGATCAGATATCTGAGTTTTACAGAGAGAAGTGATTTGAGGCAGAATCTTCTGCAACATAGACTCATTTAACATCCTCCATGCACAGGACATCTGGGAGAAGAGAAGAACAGAAAATAATCATATTCTTGGACGTTGGGTCTAGTCCCAGTGAGCTGTGAGAAAAGGTTTAGGTATGCTTTGGTTGTAAGCCTAGCCGTTAACATGAGCCATCTCTCCAGCACAATTGGTTTTGTTTTGTTTTGTTTTTGTTTTTAGTTTGATTGTTATTTTTTGAGATGCCATTTCACTGTAGCTTTGGAGCCTGCCCTGAAACTCGTTCTTGTAGACCAGCCTGGACTTGAACTCACAGAGTTCTGTCCCCCCCGACACACACACCTCTCGAGTGCTGTGATTAAAAGCATGCACCACCTCCACCGGGCAAAACAATTCTGTACAATAAGGGAACTCCTGGAGCTGAGTGGTGGTGGCTCATGCCTTTAATCCCAGCACTCAGGAGGCAGAGGCATGTGGATCTCTGTGAGTTCGAGGCCAACCTGGTCTACAAGATCTAGTTCCAGGACAGGCTCCAAAGCTACAGAGAAACCCTGTCTCAAAAATCAAAAACAAACAAACAAAAACAATAAAGGAACTTCTAGAGGCATCACAATCCCTGACTTCAGACTCTACTACAGAGCTACAGTACTGAAAACAGCCTGGTATTAGCATAAACAGACAGGAGGACCAATGGAACTGAATAGAAGACCCAGATATCAAACCACACACCTACAAACACTTGATTTTTGACAAAAAAGCAAAAAATAGAAAATGTAAAAAAGAAAGCATATTCAATAAATGGTGCTGCCATAACTAAATATCAACATGTGGAAGAATTAAAATAGTTCCATATCTATCGCCAAGCACAAAACTCAAGTCCAAAAGGATCAAACACCTCAACATAAAACCAAATACACTGAACTTCATAGAAGAGTAAGTGGAAAATATATTTGAACACATTGGCACAGGAGACCACTTCCTAAATATAACCCCAGCAGCACAGACACTGAGAGAAACAGTTAATAAACGAAAACTCCTGAAACTGAGAAGCTTCTGTAAAACAAAGGACACAGTAAACAAGACAAAGCAGCAGCCTACAGAATGGGAAAAGACCTTTACCAACCCAACTTTGAACAGAGCGATGATCTCCAAAATATACAAAGAACTCAAGAAATTCGTCATCAGAAGAACAAATAACCCAATAAAAAATGGAGTACAGACCTAAACAGAGAAATCTAAAATGGCTGAAAGACACTTAAGAAAATGCTCAACATCCTTAGCCATCAGAGAAATACAAATCAAAACAACTCTGAGATTCCATCTTATATCTCTAAGAATGACCAAGATCAAAAATACTGATGACAACTTATGCTAGAGAGGATGTGAGGAACACTCCTCCATTGCTGGTAGGAGTGCAAACTGGTATAGTTGCTTTGGATATCAGTATGGTGATTTCTCAGAAAATTAGGAAACAATCTACTTCAAGACCCAGCAATAACACTTCTGGGTATATACCAAAAGGATGCTCAACCCACCACAAGGACATATGTTCAGCTATGTTCATAGCAGCATTATTTGTAATAACCAGATCCTGGATACAACCTAATGCCCCTTGATCAAAGAATGAATAAGAAAACCGTGGTATATTTGCACAATGGAGTACTAGACAGTGGGAAAAAACAATGACATCTTGAAATTTGCAGGCAAATGGATGGAGCTAGAAAACAACATAATGAGTGAGGTAACCCAGATCTAGAAGCACAAATGTAATATGTACTCACTCATATGTGGCTTTAGACATAAATCAAAGGAAAACCAGCCTATAATTCACAGTCCAAGAGAACTTAAAGAACAAAGAGGACCCTAAGAGAGACATACATGGATCTAATGTACATGGGAAGTAGAAAATGATGGAGTAAATTGGGAGCATGGGAATCATGGTAGAGGGTAAAAGGGGGGGAGAGGAAGGGATGTGAGCAGAGAAAAATATATAGTTCAATAAAAACAATTAATAATATTTAAAGATGATGTCTGTCATTTGTTAACTCTGGACAAAATATGAAGCCCTTCCATATCACTTAGACTACAAAGCAAAAGATTTACAATTGTCAAAGCTCTCCTAGGGCCCCATCTCTTTTCTGTAAGCTTGTCCAGGTGTTTATATGGACCATATTCTGTTTTATGTATGACTGTGTTACTTCATTATATATTGATCATATTCCTGTCACCCCATGGTTATCCCAATTAAATGTATCCATTAGGATAGGGATTAGGGATTTGTGTCAATCTTATGTCTGTCTGTTTGATTTACATACACAAACCTTGACATGAATCTTGTACTAATCAGTTTTTTTCAAACTTCCATCTTGTATTTTTTTTATTCATCAAACCTGGACTTCTATAAAAAAATAAAAGATGGAATACTCAGTTTCATCTTTTACATTAAAAGTGGAATAACTTATGGGAGGAATAGCAAACCTTCAGCCTCTAAACTGTTAAATTAAGACCTGCAACCTTGACAGGTAATAATAATAATCAACAATTATTATTATTTATTACTATTATTATTGATTATTAGTATTGTAATCACTCTCTACTTGGGAATATTTCTAACTCTGTTCACCGTCAAAGTTAAATCCTACTGGAGAACCATGCTGACATAAATTAAGCACAACCTAAATCCTCTGTATTCTATAATTTAAACAGTCAGCCACCCCACTGATTTTGCAGTCTATGGTCCAGGTTAATGTTGTTGCCATCCCCTGGTCTTACTAAATATTCTACTTCAATTGTGGACAGATGTGTGGCCCTCTAATCCTAACATTTATCATGAAGAAATGTATGAAATACATTACAAAGGTTACCTATTAATAACTCAATTATCTCTATTTGGACCAAAAAAAAGTAGTGCTTCAGTCTTAGAGGTTCAGCACATTCATATTGTCAAACATTCAGTATTTTCTAGATGTGTGAAGGAATGAGTAGCAGCAATGCTTTGCTTTAAATGAATAAAGGTGAGGTCTATGAGCTGGGAAAGGTACCATCAAGCACATGTTTTTATTCACAGCTATAGTAGTATAGCAGAAATTATCTGGGAAATTTTGGAGTGTGTGTGTGGATTTGTATTTCATCTACATGTATGTGTAGTTACGTGTGATGTGTGTGCACGCGCTAATGTGAGAGCCACAGATCAACGTCAGTGTCTTCCTTCATTGTTCTCCATCTTACTTCTGAGGGAAGATCCCCCAGTAAACCTGGAGTTCTTCAATCCTGTTACACTGGCTCAGCAGAGAACTCCCAGGATCCTCATTTCTTTATCTTCATGCCATACCACAAACCCTTCACTCAGAGTCATCCCCCAGTCTTCCATTTGGAAATCTCCCTCTACCTAATCCCTCCCATAAAATATAAGATTATTTTTTCCGGTAGCCATCATTCTTGGCTAGAGCCTTCGAATAACATAATTGGGCTTTACAATGACCACAGTTAAAGGCGTCAAAGAGTGAGCTGAAGGAGAATGGGAAAAGAATGCCCAATATTCGCTTCTTAATGATCAACATCCTTTATATAGATGCAATTCAGTAATTTGCATGATACCCTGAATGAAAATAATTTTAAGGCTCCATACTGAAATCTTCATACACTGATATGTGAAATTGGAAGTGTTTATATCAACTTTATTAACTCTGCTATATAAATCATAGTCAATTTTGAACATATTCTTATTCTCAGTTTTATCTGTTCTGAAGAATTTTTACAAAACTGTATGTCAGTGAACAGTAAATAACCTACCAAGTCATAAAAGTGGCAAAACATAGGTTAAAAATAAATTTAGGTTTATGACCCAAATAAACCCCATAGCAATATCTTTATGGTCATTTATAAACTATTCTCACATTTTATAACACTCAGTGTTTTAAAATCATGTGATTGTCAGTGATGAAGAATTGCCTTACAAAATGTTTAAATATTTTTGCCAAAAATGAGCAAGGTTTGTCCCAAACATGTTTTTATTTTAAATTCCAGAAGGCATCTAAATACACATTTAAACACATGTAACATTTTGTTGACATTTTTAAGAATCCAGAGATTGAGAGACACATATTCACTCCAAAAACAAGAATTATAATTCCAGAATCTTGAAACTAAAAACATCACATGCTGTAACTTCCTCTCTGCCTAGCATCTTCTCCTCGGGGACACCTGGCCAGTTGTGCATTTTATCATCAGGTGGACATTTCAGAGACACGGACCTCCTCGTTATTGTCCAACTGTTTGGAATAAGTGGTAGGGGTGGCAGGGCAAATGGAGCAGGATTCTGCTTTGTGTTGGAATAGACCCTTCCTATTTCTCACATTCATCTATGGACCAAATTCAGAAAGACCGTCATCATCCTTTTCATGTACTAACCTTTTGAGGTCTGAACATGTTTTATATTCCCTTTCTTTTCCCTTATTCTTCAATAAGATGTCTTCCCATGGACTGTGTCTCCCGTGAATATCTTTCCAAATCCTTAACCGCTGCCCTACTGCCTGTGAGTTTATCAGTCAGGTACTCAACTGTGCTCATTTTATGTTTCTATGTGGATGTAGACAAAAGCTGTCCTTTCTGCCACAGTCCAAACTATATATTCACTCTAAAACTGCTGCAATTCACAAGGGTATTGTCATCCTCACTCCTGCACATTTATAAAAGCACAGTACGTTTCCAGAAGAGAATGAATCATTTAACATCTGGATATGAATAATAAACTAATTTCCTGCAGGTTCCATGATCCAGGTGTGGAGATCTCTGAAACGTCTGGACCTGTTATTTACCATGAACCAAATTTAGACCAACAGATTAACTTCAGACTGACTGAAGTTCTGACAACTTAAATTGTATGTTTTTCATCTATACAGGGAGCATAAGAGAACTGTCATACAATGAGATTGATTTCACTCACTGTCCAATATTCTTGGGAAACTGTTTATCCCTGAGTTGAAGAATACATACGGTTATGCTTCCACTTCTATATATTAATCACCTGAATATCAGAGAGCATTTTATTTATTGCTGTACTGAAAGGTATATTCACTTTGCCTCAATCACTCTACTTTTTTATATTAACAGGATAGTGAATTCTTTTTTTATAAAATCAAACTTATTAAATCACTGATATCCACACCTTAATTAAGTATTCTATAGAAAGTGTGCAATGTTTTCAAGAAAAAAAAGAGGCAAATAAATGAAACCTGCTTAGGGTTCTAATTCTGCTATGGTAGTGGTTTCCAACCTTCCTAATGCCATGACAATTTAATATAGTTCCTCAAGGGTGTGGTGTCCCCCAGCTAGAAAATTATTCATATTGCTATTTCATAACTGCAATTTTGCTACAGTTATGAATCATAATGTAATATCTAATATGCAAGTTTTCTGATATACAACCCCTGTGAAAGGGTCTTTTGACTTCCCAAAAATGTCGAGACTCACAGGTAGAGAACCACTGTGTTACAAAGTCTAAATACACCGCAAGTCAACATCCTTAATAAGCTAGTACTGGTCTATAACGGAAAACAGAAATCCTTCACAGTTAGTGCCAGGACATGAAGGTCATTGCTAGAACATATAATCAAAACCAGAAAGGTTGATGGTAGCCAAGAACGCACTTTTTGTCCAACCATATTCAGTGACCTTACTGATAGGCAATATCAAAAGGAAACCAGCCTTCTAAAAGGAAAGGAAAGAGACCCTGACCCCCTGGAAAGGAAATGTGAGCATAAACAATACTGGCTACACGTTTAGTTTCCGAAAATGGCAATATTCTCATCAGTTATGAGAACTCTTGATGCTACTACTCCAAGCCTTGTATTTTAAATTAATCCTATGGGGATAAGGATAACTGAATATGAAAACAGATCTTATAATTGTTATACGATTTCTTCATAAGTATATTAAATTATAAGGCACCTGCACTAATTTAAGACATCATAAAATATATTTTAAATATTCTTTTATTATTATCAAATTTAAATCACTTATCCTAGAGCCAATCTCCAAATATATTGCAGTAACTATAACAAATGATTATAGCAAAGACATTAACAAAGCCAGAAGGGATGGATCCTTGGGTAAGGGTGCTTGCCTAAGCCTGATGTTATAAATTTTATACCCAGAATCTGGACGGTGAATGTTCTGACCTCTCCAAACTAACCTCTGACCACTACCACACATATGCCACCGTCGTGTGTGCACCCCACCACAAGAAAATAAATAAAAAGATGTAAGAAGAAAGCATGGGAGAGTGTATATATATGTGTGTGTGTGTGTGTGTGTGTGTGTGTGTGTGTGTGTGCGTGCATGTGTGTGTGTGCAGAGAAAATTCCCAGGAACTCGGCTGCTGACCACACAGTTGAAGCTCTGCCTTATTCTAAGTGGAGGAGAGTGCACAGACCCAGCCCATCTCTCCCAAAGCCCAATAGTGTTGAAGTACTCCACCTGTTGCTAATCCCAGTTGAAGAAAGGAAAAAAAGTTAAATGTAGCATTTTCAAACCAGCAGCCAACCATGCTTCCCCCAAAGCACAGTCTCAAGTAATTCTATTATTTATACCACACTGACCTCATTTCACCTCTGCCAAAATAGAAGGAAGTTATCTAGAGAACTGGAAGTCATTTTTATTCTCGGAACTATAATCAGAGGCTACAGTGATGAGCTTAGGGTATCTGTTCATACCTTCTTAAACAGGAGCGTGGACACTGCTGAGAACAAGAACAAACACGAGAACTACCAGGCATGGCTTGACTACCGCTAATTAATAAACAGAAAGTTGTATTCGAAAACTCTAACAGATTGTACCTCCTCCAGCTTTCCAAAGCTTTTTTCCTGTAGACTTTGCACTTTCCAGGGTAAATACTTTGAAATAAAGTTCATTTGTTTCTGAAATGCTTTTTATCTTGATTCATGTTTTTTAGCTCTGGGAAATGTGTCCTGGATCAATGTGTTGTTACAAACTATGTTTTTTGATGCTGTGTGTATGCATCTTGTAAAAATTCTGATAACTCTTCAGACTCCCAAGCTTTACAGAAAGATGTGCACGGAAACATTAAGATGTGATGATAAGAGTGATTTAGTTGCACTGAATATAATTGTTTCACAAAGCCTCTGAACGTGTCTCTGAGCCCCTGAGTCTTCAAACACGCAGAGGTCTAGTCCATATTTTAAGCGAGAGGAGGTTTTCCTACTGTGAGACTGAATGTGTTACCCATATACTAAACTACTTTATATAAATAATTGGAAACACGATCCTAAAGTTAAAAAAAAAGTACTTTACTCAAAGGTCTAAGATAAACTACAGGTCAGGGAAGCCTTTCTCTGCAGGAATAGAATCCAATTTGATGAAACGTTTTCTCTCAATTGGAAGAAGCCTGCCCTGGGACTTTAGAAAAGTTTTCCATATACCAGTTTCCAGGACTTAGAGCGCGAAAAATAACAGAAAGCGCTTGGTGTCCCTTCTGCTGGAGGTAATTCCCCTGCACCTACCACTCAGGGATCTGACCCTGAATTTGCAGAAGTTCCGGTCGCTTGTGCTAGAAAGCAAAGCATACGCCCTAAAGTAAAGCAAAAAAGTGGTCCCCAGCCAGCCACCGATCGCCAGCTGAAGTCAGTTAGAAGCAGCAGTCCCAGGAAAGGGCGCCCTGGACGGTACCTCTCTGCTGATGCACTGCGGACTGTCGCCTCTGCTGTGATCGCTGTGCCTGGGAGCCTTCTAGTGTCCCCCAGAGCAGGAGCAGGAGGACCCCGGCCGCCGCTGGCATCGTTGCCTGAGCAGATCCACTCCTCAGGAGCTCGCGAAGTTGCTGCCTCTGGTCCGCCCAGGCTGGAGTGAGCAGCTGCGGGGGGGGGAAAGGGGGGAGGGGGAGGAGACAGCCCTCCCCAGCTCTGCCCCGCCACCGCCCAAGGGTGGGGGGGAGAAAGGACAGTCCCCACCCCTTTCCAGGCCTGGTCCTTTAAAGGGTCCTTGGTTGAAAAGACATTTCCTCTGTTTCCTTGGTCGGGGGAAATCACGCCTTATCGCGACTTATCCAAACTTCTTTAGCATTAAGAAAGTAATTGACACCAAGCCTCTTTAGGGTCTGCGAAATCCCTCCAGATGGAAAACATTATCTCCCAGAAAGCCATACAGTTAGAAACTTTTGCTACTCACAAAGTCCTGGCAAAACGGTGTGCAGCTGCCCTAGGTCGAGTGACCCTGAACTGTCCCAAGGCCAGGGTGCTAAGGAGTTAGGAAATTGAGGTTGCCAGTGGGGAAGCCCCTCTTGGGAGGTGACTGTCTAGGCAGCAGCAGGGGGTGGCCGACTAAAGCTGTCTCAGTTCTACTGAAACATTTCTCATCACTCCACTGGTTGGAAGCTGTTGCTGTACTCAGGGGACGTTATTAAAAAGGGATGAAGTGTCTGTGAGGATTTCTGTTTTTCCATTATGGCGGCTCCTTCCCTTGAGCTCAAGAGAACAGCATTTTGTTCTTATGTCACTGGTTTCAGATGGCCACTCCATACCAGGTTGTTAATGATAAGGTCAAGACCAATGGCTCTCAGCAAGACCTCAGATAGCAACTTAATAGGTTTTAGGAGGATATTCTTTGTGTCAGTGTACCAGGGGATCGGGATGCCCTCCTCTTAGTCTCCTTTCTCTCTCTCTCTCTCTCTCTCTCTCTCTCTCTCTCTCTCTCTCTCTCTCTCGCTCTCGCTCTCGCTCTGTGTGTGTGTGTGTGTGTGTGTATTTGAAACAGGATCCCACTATGATCTGGAATTAAGAGATATGCTTGCATCTGCCTGTCAAGTGTTGGGATTAAAGACATGGGCGAATCCTGTAGACATTTTCAAAAAAAAGCAGTTTTATATTAGAAATACGATTGCAGCTTGTCTGAAAATAAAAATTTGTATTTACTAATGTTATAGGATTCAACAATTCAGCTAACTGAGACAATGTTTTGTGGATTTCCACTTCACTAGTATCCGTGCAACATTTCCAAGACTCGTGGAAATGACTGATTGCAACTCTATATGATATGGGAGTCCTTGTGTTAGTATGTCCTGCTTTGCATACTAAAGAAGTTTATGCATACATTTCCATATTGCAGTAATACAGTTATGCATGTGGATTATTTTCCTTTTTAGTTTATAGTTAAGATGTATGCATTTTTAAAATGCTGCTTAGAAGTTACAGTATTTTCAATGAATTTCCTTTCAGTAGAATAGGGAGTAACTCTCCTAAGGGATTGATGAGAATCCACACCAAGATTCTTTCCTCTAGAATGCTTCTAGAGACATGTCTAAGCTTCTACTTTTAGATCTGTGGTTTCTTTCAAATATATTGTGGTGCTGTTTGTGGACAAGGAAAAGGTTTAGGTAAGGGTTCTCTCTCTCCCTCTCTTTCTCTCTCTCTCATATCAAATGAAGCAACATTTGATATGAATGGCATTATTTCCTCAGCTGATAACTTTGGTCTCTCCCCCGCCCAAAATAAGCTCACTGTGTAGACTATATGCATACATATTTATCTCTGTCATAGCTTCCAACTACAGCTTTAGAACAATTTTCAAAGTTAGGTAATATAAATCCTATACTAGTTTTACAAAGCAAAACACTTAGCTATTCTAGGACTTTTGCAGTTTCGTGTAACTGCATGCATAAAAATTTTTTTATTAATAAAGCTGGACTTTTTACTTTATTGTTTTAGAACTGTTTTATATTCATATAGAAATTAATCAAAAGTTAAAAGGAGTGTGTGTGCATGTGTGTGTGTGTCCTCTATTTCCAACTTCCTCATCAAGGTGACCTTGTTACAACTGAAGGACCCAGGCTCTCCCAGTCATCACTCAGACTGCACAGCACATACATACTAGGTTGCTACTACACATGATTATGGATTTGGACAATATGCTATGTTGGGTCATTTCATTACTCTAAAATTACTCCCTACTTTGCCAACTCATCTTCCTTCTCATCTTTCAACCCCACTCTCTGGCAGTCACTGATTCTTTTAAGCTTCCTTCTTACTTCCAAGCTTGGACGAGTCTTAACATCTGTTAAGAACATCTATGCACAGGTATTTGCATGCACATAACTCTTCCGATCTTTGGGACCCAGGATCACAATTACCAGGTTGGATCATGAGAGTATGTTTGATTCTATAAAGTGCACAGCACTAACTCAGCGATTTCTACTGCTGTAAAAGAGATAATAGGGACTTTGACTGCAACTAGGTTGAGTCTACAAATTAATATGGGGGAAACTGACATCTGAGCAATACTGCAACTTCCATTCCAGAAGCAAACCGCAACTCAGAAATTTATGTTTTTAACATTCTAAGCCATATTTTGAAGTTTTCAAGTACATGTGTCTTGAATATACTTTCAAAACTTTATTTCTAAATGTTTCGTGGGTTAATGAAAGTCTAATGTTTAAAGCAGTTTAGTCTTCAAGTGTCTATACTCATAACAATGCTACTGCTTTGGGCAAATGAATCAAATCATTATTTACAGAATTATACTATATACAAATAGGCAATATTACTATCATTTGTTTGATCTATATCTCTTTCATGTATTTCCTGGCCATGTGGTGCTGGCAATGGTCCCAGGTGGAATGCAAATGTTGAGAGCTGATGTTGCTGCCTGGTTTCTGATCAGAATGGAAAGCTACCATTCCATTGGTAGAGGTTTTCAACAGGCACTCACTGGAACAGGAAGTTTTCTTCTTTGAATGAGACTTTTGTGAGAAAAGAGTATTAAATTTTCACAAAAAAAATCAATAAAATAAACTCTTTTGCACATATATCAACACAATTTGTTTTATTTGTCTTTGGTTTACATTATGAATTTTGTAGAGTTATTTTTACTATTAAATCAAATAAACCATGTATAAACTCCAAGTACCCACAATGTGTTGGCCCTTTATATGTTTCTGATTTAGATCTACTAATTTGTGCTATTTTTGTGTTTGATAATGAAGAATACTGTATTGTGTACTGAATTTTTTGAATGTAGAATTCATGTTCTGGTCTTAGCTTACACACACACATGCGTGCACACACACACAGCATGAACACACGTGTGCACACAAACAGTGAAAGCTATATATAAAAAAATTTAAGTGAGCAATGGTTTCAATGTCTCCAAACTCATAACATAGTATATGTTTAATTTGTGCACTCATTTGCATACCAGAATTACCAAGGTTTGCATACCAATACAATAATAATTAACTTGTTACTTTAAAGGTATTTTGTCCGTGTACCCATGGGACATAGCACCCTATAGTAAATTTTTGCAAACTTTTTCTGATGAGGAATTGATAATATTGGCCTTATTTAATTACATAGAATGTGGTCCTTCCTGAAGCAGTTCATAAAGGATTATTACAATTTCCCCCAAATGACTAATAGAGCCCACCACTGAAGTCATAAGCCCATAATTTTCTTGATTACAATATCTAAATTCATCATTTTAAGTACATATTATGTAATTCAATTTTTCTACAAGTTTTGGTGGATTTGTAACTATTAAGGACTTTATCTGTGTTGTTTATGCTCTCAAATTCAATGAGCAAGAAGTTACCATAATAGCTAATTATCTTTTAAAAATAATTTTCTTATTAATTCATAGAGGATTTTTTACAATATATTTTGCTCATGTTCTTTTCTCCCCCTCCCCCAACTTCTTCCAGATCCATGAGTATAGTAGAATAGCATTAGGAATCATTTCATTGCTTTTGTTTGTTTGTTTGGTTAGTTGGTTGGCTGGTTGGTTGGTTGGGATTTTTTTCCAGTAGTGCTTGGTAATAATCTAGTCTTTAGTGCCTGGCTATCAAGGCATGGGCTCCCTGTCATGGAGTAGACCTCAAGTTAAACTAGACATTGGTTGGCCACCCCCATAAGTTCTCTGCCACCAATGCCCCAACATATCTGTCAAGCAGGACAGATTGTAGGTGGAGGGTTTTGTGTCTTAGCATCCAGGTTTATCTTTCCATAGACTAAAAAAATACTTTTTTTAGCACCAAAGAGACCAGAAAGTAGGTGTGAAGGCTCCAAACCTGTACCAGCTTGACCTTTCTACATTCAATGAGTAGTGTGGATGTTGTCCTTGGCAATGAGGCCCTCTGTCAGTCTTCAGAGTGTAGTAACAGGGGCGGCTGGGCTGCGTCCCCAGCACCCGGCCGCCCGCATGGCTAGCTTTGTACCCGAAATAATTACACAGAAACGGTATTCATTTAAACATTGCCTGGCCCATTATCTGTAGCCTCTTATTGGCTAGCTCTTACATATCGATCTAACCCATTTCTAATATTCTGTAACATCACGAGGTGCGCTTACCAGGGAGGATCTTAACCTGCGTCTGGCTGGAGTGGGAGCATCATGGCGACTCCTTGACTCAGCTTCTTTCTCCCCCAATCCTGTTCTGTTTACTCCACCCATCTAAGGGTTGGCCTATCAA
Source organism: Neodon shergylaensis (assembly GCA_025134845.1). Classification (NCBI taxonomy): domain Eukaryota; kingdom Metazoa; phylum Chordata; class Mammalia; order Rodentia; family Cricetidae; genus Neodon; species Neodon shergylaensis. Next base: position 18,228,593 of record JABTXL010012406.1, read on the forward strand.
ATGGGCCTAGGCAGTTTCTTTATTAGTTAACCAATGAAAGCAACAGATAAGATACAAGACCCACCTCCATCATCAGAGAGTAACCTTCTGTCAAAACCACCATTATCTTATTAAATAGTTCCTTAAGATTGTGATTTCTTCATGTAAGATTTTTGGAAATGATGAAGTTCATCAACAGTGTCTATGTTTGTGCATTCATATGATCTCTTCTGAAACAATGGCATTCTTTCACAATGAAACCTGACAATATCTCTGGAAATTTATGTTGCATTTTCAAAGAGACTGTTAGTTTCTGCTATCTTATTGGGGTGCTCACATTAGAACTTTGCAATACAGTAGCCACAGTCAAGACTGGTTATTTAAACTGAAATAAAATAAAACAAAATTTAATCATTCAGGTATTCAGTTTTTAGCCACTGTCCAAGAGTCCAAATTTTACAAGTAGGTGATACAGATGCTGGATAAACAGGGACATTGCTCTTGTCATTGAAAATTTATCACGATTTTCTAATTTATGATCTGTAGAAGAGAAAATGGCATGAATAAAATGAGCCCCACAAGCTAATCACAAAATACAGTTCTTTTCCATAAAATTTCAATCAGTTTACCCAAAGGATAATATTTTACTAGAAAACATAAAATAAACAAAAAGATTAATAGGAACAAAACATAAAAGCAAAAGATGTCTTTGAAGATAGAAATAATAGAATTTAATGTATTTAACAAAATTAAGTTGAGAACATGCTCGAAGAAATAATAAGTATACTCTAGAGTAGAGCTTCTCGACCTTCCTGATGCTGTGACTCTAGAGCAGTGGTTCTCGAACTCCCTGATGCTGTGACTCTAGAGCAGTGGTTCTCAACCTTCCTGATGCTGTGATTCTAGAACAGTGATTCTCGACCTTCCTGATGCTGTGACTCTAGAGTAGAGATTCTTGAACTTTCTGATGCTGTGACTCTAGAGTAGAGGTTCTCAACCTTCCTGATGCTGTGACTCTAGAGTAGAGGTTCTCAACCTTCCTGATGCTATGGTGACCCCAACCATAAAATTTTCTTTGCCAATTGATAACTGTAATTTCACTACTGCTATGAATTATATTGTAAATGTCTGATATGCATGGTGTCTTATATGGGACTCTATGAAAGTGTCATTCAACCCACAAAGGTATCACAACCCACAGATTGAGAAACACTGCTCGAGATGAATTTATGAATTTTTTTCTTTGACTTCAGTGGAGGTTTTTGCTGTTGCTGCATTCATTATGAATTTAAAATATGATATGAATTTTAAGACTGTTTATCAAAATATTTGTGGTAAGTTACATTTGATGTATGGTACGTATGTGATATGTACATTACATTTTGAGTAGTCAAAACCTAAAGTGGATTCAAAGTACTTCTGCCACTTTTTGTGTGCTAATGAAAATGATATCGTCTCTGCATTCAAGAGGGAATGGTCTGTAATCTGGAAAGTACCAGGGTTAGATATTTGTTCTTGATAAACACTCTATCTGAGCCACTGGAGTTTGTTTAAAAAAAAAAAAGCAAGGGAAATTGAAGCAAATGAACCAAATAGTGATGGGAGCATGTAATGCTTTTATTCAGCCATTCATTCCTTCATATTACTAGGTGCCTGCTATGAGTTGACGCTAATGCAGTAGTTATCAAACCCACTGGATATAACCCAGCTATTGCAGAACTTACATGCAAGTGGAAAAGCAGACAATAAGTTAGTAAGAAACGGGTCACAACAAACTACAGAAGTTCCAAAGGAAAAGAGCTGGGTTAGCAGTGACTGTAAACCAACGCTTCCTAAACAGTGCCTGGAAAAGCTCTCAGAGGAGGTGACATTTAAGCTGAGATGTGACAGAGGACAGGATTCCAGTGAATGGCAGAGTCAGTAAAGAGGAGAGAATAGTTTGGAGATCTTTGGGAGAGGGAATTCACAAGTCCTGTGAATCAACCGGACATGAGGATTTTAGGATCCTTCTACAGTTTCTGCCCGGAGCAACTGGCTGTCTGGCAGCATGAATGCCTGCAATAGGAAATACCAGCGGACCGCCAGGTGTGAGTGAGCTCAGTATGCTGAGGTAATTGACACTGGAGGTGTCCGGTTGGTTATTTTTAGTTCTGATAAAAGTATCTCCTAGTCATTTCATGAATGGAGCACATAGTCAAGGGAACAGATTTTTCTATGAAGTAGAAGGATAGGTGCAGAGGAAATAATTAGAAAGGATAATTTAACGGATGTTTATATGCACCATAAATTAATATAAAAGAGGAATACCAACAGTAAGACTATAGGCAACTGACTGGGTAACTGTAGAAATCGAAAGTTGGATTTTCACATATAAAATTCCAAATAATCCTATGATCTAAGTAAAAATAAATTATTTAGAACGGTTATAGATGAATTAAGGAAAAGGCATAAAAATTTACTGTAGGAACTGTAAACTAGGGCTTGGGAGTAAGTATCTAGACTAAGATGTTTTTAAAAAAATGTAACATTTGAAGAAAACCTCGTCTTAGTTATGGTGCCGTAGAAAACCATCCCTAGAGAAAACACACATAGGATATAAAGTCACAGATGAACTGGAATGCTGGACAGGTGACATAAGACATAGCAAGAGATGGAAGAAAAAGAGGAAAGCATTCCTGAAATGGATGGAGATTAATGGAAAGTTGGTTGCTTGACCATTCAAGGCGTTTTCAGAAAAATGACACAAACTATTCTGCCTCTGCATGGAATGAGAAGAAAAACCAAATCAACTGGCTCCTGCTCCCCTGTTGTCAAAGGACATGACTTAGAAAAGCGGTCCCACTCTCAATTTGCACCCGTCTCAGTGCTCAGCAAAACGCATAGTTAAACCTATGTACTACAATAATGCAAGACTCCCACTACAAAGTGTGAGATAGCAATCACACTCGTGCCTTAAAGAGGAACTAGGGATAGACACAGAGTGGACCCATCACTCAAAAGTCGCCAAGCAAGGCTGAGGAAACAGCATAACAATACGGTGTTTGTCTGGTATGCATGACGCCCTGGGTTCACTCCCCAGCACCACACATACACAAAGAAAGTGAACGCAAGGTACAGCCATAACTTCAACCTTCCTCTAGCCTTATTGGAGCAACCTGACATTAGGGTATAAAGGTATAGGTATAAAAAGTATAGGCATAAGCATAAAAGGTATAGGTATAAAACAAGGCCTGTGCATGGATTTGGGACGACGGGAATTTGAAGACTAAAAGATGGATAAGATTGGGGGATATAGTCATAAGGGAGAGAAGGTAAAGGGACAGATAACATTAGTCATTGCAAGGACAGGCACCATTTGAGCTCTAAGTGAAAGTGTCACAGTGATTCCTACATTTTAAAAAAGTATTTCTGTGTGTCCGACTGCTGTGCTGAAATAGCCTGCAGCAAACAGGCATGGCCTAGCAGACCACTGAAGAAACAACTTGACCAGTTCTAGAAATAGTCTGTGGAATCTTTGGGATCTCACATGTATAATGTTGCATCCCAGGCAAATGTGGATAACTAGGTTTCTTTTCATAATTGTACCCATTTAATTTCTTTCTCTTTTATATTTCTCTAGTTAGGGTGCCAAGCATTATCTTGAAAAGAAGTGGGGAGAGTGGCCAGCCCTGTCTCATTCCTGGTTTTAATAAGATTGCTATATTTCTAAATAGAGAGTTTTCAAAAGAAGAAATAAATGATTAAAAACACCCTTTAAAAAATATTTAATGTCCTTAGCTATCAGGAAAGAGAAATTAAGTCCACTTTGAGATTTCATCCTACCTCAAACATAATGGCTAAAATTAAAAAAACAACTAACAACAAATGCTGGCAAGGATATGGGGAAATGAAACATTCATAAACTGTATGATTGCAAACTGGTTTGGCCACCATGGAAATCAGTGTAAAAATTTCTCAAAAAGCTATTGCCCCAGCCTTACCATGTGTTGGCATGTACCCAAAGGACTTGATATCCTACTTCAGAAATACTTGCTCGGTCATTTTCATTGCTGTTCTCTTCACCATCACTGGGAAATGGAAGCAGTGTAGAGAGTGGTCAACTAGTGAATGAATAATGGAAAAGTGGCGCACATACCCAAGGGACTTCCAAGATGAAAATATGTAATCTGCAGGTAAATGGATAGAACTATAAAATACTATAGTGAGGTAACCTAGATCCAGAAAGACAATGACTATGTGTTCTCTCTCATTTGTGGATTCCAAATCCAAATCTGGAGGTTGATGTATAACCTGGAAGCCAGGAATGTAGAAAGGGACCGTTGAGAGAGAGGAGAAGAAGGAGCCCTAGGGATAGGAGGACATGGGAGCTATGACTAGGAAAGAGAAAAAGAACTTAACTCGGAAGAAGGGATAAAGGATAATCCAGCAGGGAGGAGGAAGAAGAATAAATAACACTAAATATGTTTTCAAACGTCCTAGAGAAACCTATTTCTTATTATGTTACTTAAAATACATGTGATACATATGCACACACACACATATATATATATACTTTATGATAGCATTCTTCTGGATTGAGCATGGTGTTGCTTTCCTGAATTCTCAATAATAAGAACATAACCTGAAAAAAGCATATCAACTGACATTCAATGTGGAGGAAGGAAAATTTCACAAGACTGCACCCATAGATAAAGAACTACAATCAATCAATGACTGTTGGAAGAGGGGAAAATCAGTTTGTTTAGTTTTTTTTTAATAAAGCCCCAATTTAAAAGGGTCATCCATAAGTACATACAAATTAGAGCAATAGTGGTTAGACACAGCAGACTGTATCTGTGTGTGTGTGTTCATGCACGCATGTGTGTATGTGTAAAAAAGAAATAAATCAGTGTGACATGCTAAGTTAGTTCTCAAACTTAAGTGAAAACTCTATCCCTTACTAATTAAACTAGATGATTATCAGAAATTATTTCTAATACTGTAATAAGCACTAAAAGCAAGTCACTTGCCTTATGTGTTGAGATTTGGATATGAAATGCACCCTATAGCTCATGTGTAGAGCTATAGGTTCTACAGCACTTTGAGAAGGAAGCCAAACCTTGAAGAGGTTGACACTTGCTAAAGGAAATGTGTTATTGCTGACAAGCCTAAAAATTGTTTGGACTTTTTGAAGATGGATTTATTTTATGTCTATGAGTGTTTTGTCTGTATGCATGTATTACAATATGCATGTCTGGTGCCAGTGGAGGTCAGAAAAGGGCATCAGATATCCTGGAACTGGATTTAGGAATGTATATGAACCACTGTAAGGGTCCTGAGACCCAAACCCAGGTCCTTTACAAGAGCAGCAAGAGCTCTTAACCACTGAGTTAGCTCTCTGCCTCCTCTTGAGATTTCATAACCTGGCTGTTATCAGCCAGCTCAAAGTCCTCTCACCACGCCTTCCCCATCAAGACAGACCATCCCTCAAACCGGAAGCCAAAATAGACTCTTGGTTCCTTAAGTGGCTTCTTGTCAAAGGTCAGTTAGAACATGAGCAGTAGCTATCATGGTAAGAAAGTAAAAGCCACACAAAACTAAAACATGTACAATGTCCATGGATGTGATCTTGGGAAATACAGAAAGCACGGGTCACACTTAAACCAGGCAGCAATTGATAAAAAGAAAAATGGAGAAATGTGGTAACAAATGCAAACACTTTAAATCAGGATAGCCTTATGATTCACTTAAGATTATGCAAGAAAGCATGTGTACTTTAGCAGAAATGCCCAGTTTAAGAACTGTACTTCAAAAACTAAATGTAAAATAAACAATTTCATGTCTACTTTCTATACAGCTTTTGTTAGCAATATTTACAGAAAACAAGCTCAATTCATTCCTTTCATATGACAAAAGTAAGTCCAGTTAGAGAAATATCTCTTTTTGTATTTATTTTATTAATTTTTATAATTTTTACCACAATGCCCAAGATAACAAAACTCATAATTTAAAAATTAATATGATCTTTCTTTCAGGACACAAAAATGAAAGAAAGTGCCCAACACTTTCCATTTGGAAGTGTTTTTTAAAGAACTATACAAATTCATCCCCAATAATTCAAAGTTGTTTTTCTTCTTTGTTTTCAGTGTATGTATTGATTTTGTGAATTTTAGGCTTTCATAAAAGGTGGCAAATGTTGGCAAAAAAGAATTAGGTTTATTGCTTAAATTTCCCAAACTAAATATAAAGGGAATCAAATAGTTAAATTTAAATGATGTGATTTATGTATTCGTTACACCTATGCTTCTGATTCTATTCAAGTTTCAAGTTACTAATTTAATATCTCTACCATGCACATAACCCAACCATACAAATACAAATCTCCTAACAGGTATGGAAAACAGAAGTCATGGTTAGCAAGGCTCGCCTGTAGTCCCAGTACAGAGAGTTAGAAGCAGGAAGATCAGGAGTTGAGAGCCAGCCTCAACTACATATTAATTTTAAGTCCAACAGAGGTCACTAGTCTACACTGAGACCTTGATCTAGAAAGAAAGAAAAGAAGAAAAGAGGGGAAGGAGGGAGGGAGGGGAAAACCAAACATGCTTTAGAAATAGAGATATAAACTATGTCTCTAGTAAAAAGAACCAAACATTAAATATACCAAATTTACTCAGATTAATCAATATTTATTAAATGTCTAGATCTTTGGAATCTGAAATATTTTGTCTTAAAGAAAGCTTATTCTGACACCTGTCTAAATGCTGAGGAGGTCTGCTCAGGGTGGGCTCTCTTATTGAGACTATTGAGGTAGGGAAGAGACTCGGCTCCCAAAGCAAGAACAAGCAAAGATGCACAGACAAGTAGTTTGGGGTAAAGTAGGGGCAGTGGACAGACACATCAAGGGAAAAGGAAGTCGTGATAAAAATGCCCAGTTTAAGAACTGTACTTCAAAAACTAAATGTAAAATAAACAATTTCATGTCTACTTTCTATACAGCTTTTGTTAGCAATATTTACAGAAAACAAGCTCAATTCATTCCTTTCATATGACAAAAGTAAGTCCAGTTAGAGAAATATCTCTTTTAGTATTTATTTTATTAATTTTTATATTTTAAGTGATAAAGCCCAGAGCCATCATTTGGTGAAGAAGATTCACAAGAATATGACCAAAGGGTAGTCAGCAAGTAACATGACATGAAAGTTCATCAAAAAGAGATAAAACTAAAGACTGGGAAGATGGTTTGCCTATTACAAGCATGAACTTCTCTTACAGAGAGCCTAAATTTGAATCTTATGATCTATGTGGAACACATATTAATTCTGTGTAACTTCAGTTTCAGAGAATCTGATACCCTCATCTGATCTCCATAGGCAAAAATAAAATTAAAAACACTATTACATCAGAAAACAACAACAAAATCATGTAATCTATGGGTGTGTGGATAGAACTAGGAAAAAAGAAGAAACCATCCTGAGTCGGTTAACCCAGACCCAAAAAAGGCAAATATGATATGTATTCACTTAAATGTGGATGTTATCTGTTAAGTCTTCAGTAAGTAGATTACACTCTGTCTGTATAAAGGCTAGATGTAGAGTAAAGAAGTGGGAGGTGGGATCTCCCAAGGAAGGGAATATAGAATACACAGTTATGGAGAGACAGGGGGCAAACTGGAACAATATTAAATGGGGATGGTGAGAAAAGAGAGGAATAAAGCAAGGAATATGGGGACAACAAATGTTAATGGCCAATTGGTGAGTCATATGAAAATCTGCTGTTGCAGAAGCTTCTTAAAATATATACATACACGAAGGAAATCTAAATGGAACCACCAAATAATAAAGGATATGTAGCCCCAGTTAGACAGCTTTTGCTGCCAAGTGAAACTTTCAGAGTCAGACGTGGCCAACCTAATCAAGCTGTTGGCCAAAGGATCATCATGGAAACCCAAACAACTCAGGCTATTGCTGAAACTATTGATTTATCTCCACAAAATCATGGTAAAGTCCTATATTGCTGAAGGCAATACCATCATAACTCACTGAACATGGAGAAGTCAAACTGGTGCCTACCTAGAACCTTCACTTACTGCCAGTGTTCCTAATACTGGAGGGTACTCAGTATGCTACCATAGTGAAAAGGTAAACACCAATCCAGTGATGAAAGTTGAAATCTACAATGATGACCTGCCAACAAGATATGCAGGTGCTGTAGTGGCAACATCATTGTGGGAAGAACCAACCATTATCTGGTTGGAATTAAGGATCATCCTATGAGATGGAACCCAGGTCTGATACTGCTTGGGTATTCAAGAAGTAGGTAGGTTCTGGGCCTAGGGGAAAACCAAGTAAATGGTTCTGCTGAAGGAATGGTGCAATCGATAACTGATAATGACCTTCTGCTATGTCTATAGATCAATATAGATCAGTTTCTATCCTAGGCAACATCAGAAATGTTTCCTCTTGCAGAAGATGGGAACTAATACAGAGACTTACAGTTGGACAATGTGCAGAGAATAAGAGACTTAGGATCACTCAGTCGTAAATAGCATGTCTCCCTACCCCACCCCACTCCCCCAAGACAGAGGGAGCTATGCAGATGAGGAAGCAGAAAGACGGCAAGAGCTAGAGAATCAGATGGATAACACAAAGGAAACAGTGTCTCCCAGACACAACAGGACTGATGCACATTTGAATGCACAGAGATTGTGGCAGCATGCACAGGGCCTGTACAGGTTCAAGGTAGATACCGTTTCAGCACCAAGAGGAAGAAGTGGTCATGATCTCCCATCCTTAACCAAGAAAATACCTCCAGTTGACAACTACTTGCAAAGGAAAACCTAGTTTTGTCTAATGGAGTTTCACTGGATATATAAAGTATCCTTAAGGGTAGACGCCCTGCCCGGCAGTGAAAGGCCAGCACAAAACAAACTCATTGGTGCTTTAGGAGAACTTTTTGTTTCATATTGCTTTGTTTAGGCATCTTTATCTCACTGGTTTTTGCCTGTATATTTTGTTTTTCTATTTTTGCTTTTATGGTTTTCTTATGTGTATGTGTTTCTTGTGTCACTTTACTGCTTATCTATTTACTATTTCTTTATTAATATTCTACTTTGCTTGTTTTTTCTTTTTTCTTTTTTTTTATTTTTATTTTTTATTGAGAAAAAGAAAAAAGTTTCCGCCTCCCCCCAGCCTCACATTTCCCTCCCCCTCCTCCCACCTTTCTCCCCCTCCCCCCACTCCTCTCACCCTCCCTCTCCAGTCCAAAGAGTAGTCAGGGTTCCCTTCCCTGTGGAAAGTCCAAGGTCCTCCCCCCTCCGTCCATGTCTAGGAAGGTGAACATCCATACTGGCTAGGCTCCCACAAAGCCCAAACTTGAAGTAGGATCAAAACCCAGGGCCATTGTCCTTGTTTGCTTTTTTATTTGTCTGATTGTTTTCTAAAGGAAAAGAAAGAATGTGTAGCGTTGGATGGGTAGGAAGGTGGAAAGGATCTGGGAAGAGATGGGAGGAAAGAAACCAAGATAAGAATATATTGCAAGAATTTACAATTAAAAATTAAATCTAAAAAATATTATACCAATTAATTAATTTTAAAAAGATAAAACTGTTTGTAAATAACTAAAACAAATTGTTGTTTGTGTTTATAGAACAGGAAAAGTCATTGACACTCCCGAAGTTTAGTAAAAGGTAAACTAAACTGTAAAGGATGTCAATGTTAGTTTTGATTATTTATTGAGCAAAAAGAATCACTAGGGTTAATTAGATTATCATTATATAACTTACATAAGAATAGACTAGTTCTAATATCTGTACACTAAAAATTGAAAAGCATATTAAAATATAAGTGATTAGGGAAGAGAGAAGTGCTGTAGTTAAGATATAACCTCAAAAATAGACAAAACAATAAAGTGAATATGTTAATAATTGAGCAGCACACAAAGTAAAAAGCTCATAACAGGTAGAGAAAAAAAACAAGGGAAATTTGCCACAAAAACATATGAAATTTGTTTTGGAAATAAATAACATAAAGTTAAATTACAGAACAAAAGTTATTAGGGATGTTTTTGAATAATTAATGGTCATATCATTTACATACAGCTATTTTTAAGTATCTATAACATACTAAGACAGAAAATAATTCAATAGAAAAGTTATCAAAAATTAGCATGTGATTCATAAGATTAAATATATATATTTTTCTTCTTCTAAGATAAATATTAATGAAGATAGTAATGAAGTGTCTATTTTCACTATAATGAGTAAAAAATGATCAAACATTTAAAAGTTAACCACCCACAGTGCTAAAGGGAAAAAATGTGGAATGACATTCTCAAAACCTGTGGCTAAAATTATCAACATATTTGGGAGAACATTTGTGAAGAATCTACAATGTGTAAATTTCATCCATTTTTGCAATATTTAAAACATGTGGGGGCTTTAACCTATTATTCTATTTGTAGAATCATTTCTCATCGACAGTCTGTTTTATACTAGCTCATATTTATCTGATGTGAATTGTTCGCATTTGATTTGTAAATAGGTGATGATGTAAAACATCACGAAGAACTTGGGTGGGTTCATACTGTTCCTTCCACCCCAAGAAAACAGCAAGGAAAACATGAATAGATAGATATATAATCTTCGGTGAGAGGAAAAGGCTCATAGCCTAGCTGGCACCGACGTAGAATTCCATTAAGAGTTCATGCATATTCAATGCATAGATGCATCAAAACTTCACATCATGTCTCATAAATATGTGCAAATATTATGTGTCAATCAAATGGAAGAGAATCAAAGGCTGCACCCCAGCTTCTCCTGTGCTGGCTCACCCTCAGCCTTATTAGCTCTCATCTTACAGCAGTTCTTCCTGCTTCCTGAACACCGTGGCACCCGCCCAGCTCACAGCTCTGCTTCAGCAGCCCATTTTTCATCACCACCAGTTTTGCTCTTATCAGCATTTCCCCCTTGGTGCTTTCATTCATTTTTAACATCTGTTGGGATGGCCTCCAGCACAGAGTTCTCTTGCCTGAGTAACACGTATTATCTGGAGTATCAGTTTTCTGATTCTGAGGTTCTGGTTCAAAGGTTCTCAAGTTTAGTATTCCTTTGCTGCCAAATTTAATTTTCTTGCACCTTAATTGAGCTATTTCAAAGAACATGACTTGCCTCTTTAAGAACTCAACGAAGAAAGCCTATATTTGCAGAAATGCCCTTTGGGTATAAAATGATGATTTCAGGAGTGTATACAATAGTAATAGCCAGGCATATAGGATGTGTCAGTTGGAGATGGTTCAATAAATTATGATCTGTCCTTCCCATAATATACTAAGTCAGCATTAAAAGGAGATTTATAGACACAGGAATTTTATAACAATATTTTACATGAAAAATGAGAACTAGATAATTATATTTGGATATACCTAATTGTTCCTGATGTTTACATATAAGAATGGAAATATTAGTGAGATTTCATCAATGAATATATTTCTGTGAAATTTAGGACCTCGAAAGCAATATGCATGTATTAATGTCAGAAATTTTACAATAACCACTAAACTGAAAATCTAAAATTTACTAGAAAAGATTCTGTACTTGAAAAAAAGAAAACTAAAAATAAAGATAGTCTTCATTAGTAAGCTTCAAAATTTATAAATAAAATAAAAAGAATACATTTTTGAAACTATACAAAAAAAAACAATTCCAGACATGAGAAGCTTCATTTTGATTTGTAGTAGATTGACCAAGAAACTCCCATAATATATTAGGCTATTGCTATTGCCCTCAGTTCCCCACAAGAGATAGAAGGTAAATCCCTATTGCTGAAGACTCTATGCATTTTATACACATAAGACCCAAACCTCTGAGCCAGCAATTACCTGAATCCTCTCCCCCCACAATAACTAGTTTTCCTGGTAACACAAGATACCTTGCAGGCTTTCAAAGGAGAGATGCAAACAACAGCCCAACCGAGATGCTCACAAAGCTAATTACCAGCCTGGCATGATAACCCTGAGTACAGTAGTGGCACACATAGTTTGGCAGAAACCAACAGCTCTCTAATTGGACTTAAGTCCCATTCAACAAGAAGTAAATCATGTATGGTACTGGGAACCTAGCCTACTATCCAGGGTTAATGAAGACATGGATGGGAGAGAACCTACAACCAATCGCCATCTTATTAAACTAGCACAGTTCCTAACTACATCCTAAACATTTGCCCTTATATCCACAGATGGATGTGGTACTTACCCTCATCAAGAAACTTTTTCTTTGCAATAGAGAGAAACCAGTACACAAAGCCACAACTAATAAATGTAGAATTCTGTGCCCCAATCCCAATTGACATATTTACAACATAACTTCTGCACCTAGGGCTCAGCGATCACTGCAAAAGAGGCCATGGGAAGATTATAAGGAACAGAGAGTTTTTGCTGTGAGCTTCTGTCTCCTAGAAATATCTGAAACTGCACCCATAAATACTTGCCACCATGACTTCCTTAACACCAGCTGAATAACCAGTAGATCACACTAAGGTGGATGGGGGGAAAGCTCATAAAACTAAATCCTATGGAAAGAACTCCAGCAACTAAGGAATGCCGAGAATGGTAACTGTTGTCTTCCCTGGGGAAAAGCACACCAGCATGCTTTATCCAATAGCAAATGGTCAACCCTGAAAACATATTCAAGTAACATTATACAGACTGCACAGGTAGTGTTTATGTATTAAGGAATATGTGTGTGTGTGTTTATATGACAACAATTAATGAAAAAAAGACCATTAATTTTTTTAAAAAGTAAGGAGAGGTATAAGGGTGGATTTGGAGTAAGGATAAGAAAGGAAATGAAGTAATTATGTTATTATAATTGGGATCGAAACACATCTGGGTCTGTGTAGAAGCAATAGTTATAGAAAAGAATTACAAAGTCCTTGTAGTCTCATTGTAACTCTTGTAGTGCTGCAAATACATCCAACAGCAAGTACAATTACATCACATGATTTATTAACAAAGAACCTAATTTGACAGCCTCTCCTAATTTTAAGTTAATGAACAAATTACTCAGACAAAGTTCAAGTACCCTAGCTAGGACACAGAATCCCAAAATACTTTTAATGACAGAGATTTAGAAATGACCAGAAGATAAAAGGTCAGATTTAACTTTTATATTCTTGTTCTTTTGTTGTTGGATATGTTTTGTGGCTTTTGTTTATTTTTGTTTTGATGTCTGTTTTTGACACAGGGTCTTCTTTTATAGCACAAGCTGGCCTTTAACTCTCAATCGTCCTGCCCCAGACTGCCAAGGGCTAAGATTAAAGGAGTACACCAGCAAGCCAGGCCTAACTTTTTCTTTGATCTTCTTTTCCTTTTCCCTAGAGGAAGAATGAGCAACCTTGCATCACTAAGATCAGTGCTACAGAGCTTTGGCCAAGACTATTATTCAGTTGTTTGTGATGAGACCTGCAAGGTACTCCCAGAGTCCCACTAACAGGAAGACTGTGGTTACCCACTATGTCCAGCTCATCTTGCTACGTGTCTGGTCTTGGCAACTGGAGAAATGTGATGTCTGTCACTTTTTTATGCTTCTCCATGTATCAATCCCTCTCTGTGAAGAGACTGCAGAAGTCTAAAGAAGGCAGTACATCTGGCCCGAATCCTATGCCACTCTAAGGAATGTGCCCTGTAACTAAGCTATAAGCATTAGCTATTGCAAGACCTTCATTTAGAGCTTCTTAGGGAGTCTCAGGACAGCTTTCCTAACAAGAACCGCCCATGGAGAAGGAGAGAAAACATTTTCAGTCCAATTCCTTTAAATAATAAAGGATTAAAAATAAGCCTAAAGTATTATTTTCCCTCTTATTCCTAAGTGCCTGTATTAGTTGGTTTACCAAAACAATAAAGTGACCATCTACTCTAGTAATCTATTGGGTTAATAACTAACAACATTTATTTCTGGAAAAAAAAAAACCTATACACTGCTTAATGAATCAGAAGTTACATTTCAGTTTTGTCTTTAAAAAGAGAGCCCACATCCTTTGCTTTCTGGTCTGGATCTGCATGTGCAGCCATTGATTAAAAGAAATCAAAATAATGTTGACTTTCCTTCCATTAAAAGGAAAATGCATTAGCCTTTAATTCTTAAATCAAATAGGGTTCTATTTATTTTTCCGTGAACAAGTATGCTTAAATTAATAAGAGAATGACTAATAGTGGTGCTTTCAGAAAACCATGCAATTTTCAAATGAAAAACACTAATCCTAAAATATTTTTAGGCAAAGAAGGTTATGACCTCCTCAGAAGAGCTCCACGCTTTCAACTAAAATAACACTTTAGAAAAGTCTCCACACCTTGATTTGAATAATACTTCTCTCACAAGAGAAAGCTGCCAAAAGTGTCCAGAATTGATTAACAAGGAGAATAATCGCCTCCCACTAATTTTAATCTTTTGTGCAGTCTTGTTTCTCATGGGTTAAGCATGAAGACCATGTAGCATGATTGTGAAATCAAAATCTAGCCACTCCTTGCCAGTGGCCAATGAACTGCAAACACAAATTAAACTGGATTGAGGATTCTATTACTTGGCTGTTTGGAAATTTATTTTACTGCAAAGCATCAGGCAGAGAGAAGCAGATGGGCAATACCAAGAAAATTTTCTTTCTGGGTATTTCCCATCTGTTTTCCATTTTTGTTTTTCTACTCCAAGCTATTCTAGATGTCTCATTTCTTTTTATACAATGGCATAAATTAGTTATTCAAATGCACAGTGGTAATGCATATAATATTGATTTAATCTTTTCAAAATAAGCAATAATATAATTTTAATTTATACTGAGTGCTCACTGGGTCCTTGTCATGTTCCTAAAGGTTTAAAATGTTCTAGAATTTTTTCATTACACTGAATTGATCCTATTATCATCTTCATTTTACAGATGAGGAATTTGAAGGATAAAGAGCTTAAGACAATTTTCCAGTTCATGTTGCTTGGAAATGTTAGACTAGGGAGCCATTGTTGCTTGAAAATGCCATGTCTTAGGCACAAGGGTAAAGGGGTTTTGCGAATGCGCCGTAATATTTTATGCATTTATTTATTGTCAACTTTGAAATTTTAAATAATCAAACATAAAAGTGCACTTTATGTGACGTCCCAAATTTATTAGAGAATTTTAAGACAAATAAGGTGTCTAATATTTTTCAAAAGTTAGTTCCATTAGTACAGGTGATGAGTAAGCCATTGATTTCAGATTTGGAATGGACATTAGACATGCTCTTACCCAAGATTCCTCAACAATTTAAGCAGCAGGACTTTTCCCTCAAATAAAATTTGATGGAAATTTGATACACATGGTTAATCATTGCTGAGGTTGGGGTAAGGAAAAGAAGAGGTGTGGGAGAGCAGAGTTGGACCCCTCCCACTCAGTACTCCACTTTAGCACCTCCCCTTCCCTTAATGGTCCTCAATACTTACTCTTAAAAATCCTTGTTCATCCCTGACTAGAACTATGGCTATTCTTGAATAACAACATCTGCTTAAAAAATATTGATGCTTATTTTACTAGGACCCCAATTCAGTAAGAGTTAATTTGTATAATTGATGTGGGTATGCCCTCTGTGTGCTGTGATTACCACTAATGAATAAAGAAATTGCTTTGGACTTACAGCAAGGCAGCACTTAGGTAGGCAGGGAAAGCTAGGCTGAATGCTGGGAGGAAGAAGAGCAGAGTCAGACAGAGGCCGTGGAGCTGCCACAGGAGATAGACATGCTGAAACTTTGCTGGTAGGCCATGACCTCGTGGTGATATACAGATTAATAAAATAATGGTTAAATTAATGTGTAAGAATTAGTCAAAAAAAGTTAGAGCTAATGAACCAAAGAGTGATTTCATTAATACAGTTTTTGTGTGATTATTTCAGTTCTGGGCGGCCAGGACAAGCATGCCGTCTCCCACTACAGATAATCTCACAATGTAATGTGCTTTACCATCCTCAACTTGCCTGTGCCACAAAAGGAACCTCAAGGAGACCCTTAAAACCTTTAATTCTTCTACATACTTTGAATGGAAGGATGATAAAGTGTTAGGGAGCAAAGGAGCTTCAATGATTCCAGTTTGGGAACAGTCCTAAGAACGACACTCCCAGTATTGCCAATCAACCTTAATTTAAGGCATTCTCAAATTTACATGCAAGGGCAATATAAAATAGAAAGATCCAGATAGATTTAGACTGCTGATCCTTTGGATCTTGAAATCAAGTTGGGTCAGTGCTATAACTCAGTAACACAATGTCAAGCTAATCATCAGAAGTAGATGTGCAGGGGAAATCACTAAGTAGGATGGAAGATGTATTTTCCCTCTTCTATTCTTGTCCATTGTTCATTCCATTGCTTTTTTCATTTCCTCCACAGCCAAGGCAAAAGCTTCTTTTGTCTCCCACACACTGAGACAATGGGGATGTTCTATCGGGAACTCACCAAGGCCAGCTGGCCCGAGTCTGAATAAGCATGGAATAAAACCGGACTCGCTGAACATAGCAGACAATGAGGACTACTGAGAACTCAAGAACAATGGCAATGGTTTTTTGATCCTACTGCACGTACTGGCTTTGTGGGAGCCTAGGCAGTTTGGATACTCACCTTACTAGACCTGGATGGAGATGGGTGGTCCTTGGACTTCCCACAGAGCAAGGAACCCTGATTGCTCTTTGGGCTGACGAGGGAGGGGGACTTGATGGGGGGAGGGGAAGGGAAATGGGAGGCGGTGGTAGGGAGGAGGCAGAAATCTTTAATAAATACATAAATAAAAAAAAGAATTCTTTTAAAGGATGGGGCAAGCCATTATCCTGCACATTAATGGAAAAAGGAAGTGAAATGCATGGTAGGATCCCTGGATCCTTTCTTTCAAGTCTTTGTTGATGATTACCTTTTCTAGGGATCATATATTAGCTTCCATGTTGTACTTTCTTTGCTTTTCCTCATATCTGTGTCTTTCTTTATATGTCAGTATGTGTCCTTGTTGTTAATGTTTAAATTTCCCATAACAAGCAACAAATTTTCCTACAGTAATCTTTGAAGTTTTCAGGATGAAGATGGGGCCCCACAACATCAACTCAATCTGGTTTTTATGATGTTATGATTATTATTTTTTTTTCCTTTTTTAAGCGCTAATATTAGACTTGTTTTTTGGTACCAACTGCACTAGACAATTTCGAATGGTGCACATTTTGACAACACTCTGGCCAGACCTTCTCAAAACACACAGAGACTAGTTACAATTTTCTTAGGTCAAAGGTTAATTTGGGAATTTTACCATCATTTGCTTTCACAGGAGCCCCTAAGAAGAACGTCGCCCCCATGTCAGCTTGAAGCAATCTTAGAGGATGACGTCCCCTCTCCCAACAGAGTTGCCCTCAGGGTTAGGGACAACTTTTAGTGGTTGGTTTGGGGTTGAGGGGATGGGGGAGATGTTTTATGGAATTAGGGGTATGTTCAAAAAAGAAGAAGAAGAAGAAGGGGATTAACTGGTTTGATAGGATGATTGGTATTTGTGAGTTACTGTTTTTAGAAAATTGTATTGGTACTGTTTCCTGTATATTGATATATTGAATATTGTATGTGAGTGTTCCCACCTCTATTTTTGTATAAGAGTATGCTTATATTGTATTGATACATCTACCATATCACAATGTACATTTCTACCTCTGATACTATTTATGTAATAACATTGTTTACATTTGATATGTAATGACATTGTTTACAGATGAAGATCATTGTCTTCATATATTGTGATGTGGGAGTGTTATATATCAATCTGTTGATTTCATTGGTTAAGCAATAAAGAGACTGCTTGGCCCTCATAGGTTAAAACATAGGTGGGAGGAGTAAACAGAATGAATGTCGGGAGGAAGAGGAAGTGAGCTCAGACTCGACAGCTCTGCGCTCTGGAGCAGAGACGCCATGCAGCTTTCTCCAGGGCAGACATGCAGCCAGCCACCAGGTCAGACATGCTGAATCTTTCCCGGTAAGACCGGTGCTACAGTTTATTAGAGATGGGTTGATCGGGATATCAGAATTAGCCAGTAAGGGCTAAAGCTAATGGGCCAAGCAGTGCTTAAAAGAATACAATTTGTATGTTGTTATTTCGGGGCATAAGCTAGCCAGGCAGCCGGGGTGCTGGGGACGCAGCCCCAGCCGCTCTTATTTCAACAATATTGCACAGTTGTTTATTCTCTTAGTCTTCAAGTTAGATAGGTATTGAGAATTATATGTTTGTCATGTTTATTCTTAGGTTAATCAGGTCTTCTAGTTACAGAGAGATTATATTTAGTATAGATAGTATAATCTTCAGCCTCTTTAAAGAGCTGTAGAAAATGGCCTTTAATCTAACCTAGAATTCTGTGCCAACGAGACACAATTACTCCTGGCAACGCCACTCTACTCCCGAGAGAACGTTGAGCACCAAAGACACTCCACTGGGAGCTTGTCTTCTTGGCAGAACTGGCCTTTGGGTTAAGAAAAGCCCATACCTCAACTTCTGACAATGAAACAGGATTGTCTTATCCTGCCAAGACAGGGTAGGATAATTCTAAGAAAGTTCCTTGCATTTGATAATGGTATGTCAGCTATGTTAGGCCTTAGCCAAAATTGGTTGACTCAACATTGCGAACGAGAATTTGGGTGATTGCCCAGGTAGTCAGTTGTCTCTGTCATTTATGGCACATTTTGGATATCTCTCATTTGTTAAGTAATATTTATTCCCTTCTCAGATCTTTGATGGAGTTGAAGATTATATAATTGTAATTACTCTCTACATTATTTAGACTCCTTGAGATAGAATGTCTGGTAAAACTTTTGTTCTCAATATTGTTTGTTATATTTATTATTTGTTATTATTGTTTATAGTTGTATTTGGTTTAGTTCTGTCTTATTTAGACAAAAAGGGGGAGATGTAGGGATAGGCCCCACCCATTTTGGGCGGGCTTGCCTCGGGCGAATGTTTACTGATAAATTGGGAGCGCAGGAGCTGCGAGCTCTCTTCCTTCCTTGTTTCCTGTTGTGTGTGCTCTGCGGGAACCCTGGTTGCGTGAGTCTGGTTACATTAAAGTTGTACAAATACTTATTACTAATTGTCTGGATTAATCATTACTGCCACATTAATGGAAAAAGGAAGTGAAATGCATGGTAGGATCCCTGGATCCTTTCTTTCAAGTCTTTGTTGATGATTACCTTTTCTAGGGATCATATATTAGCTTCCATGTAATATCTTCATAGGAAAGGAAAGCTCCATGGATCCTATCTATCTGCCTGTCCTTACTATAGAATTCTGTCCCCTGGCTCAGGCAAGTAAATGAAAGATTCTGCTAGCTATTAAACATCTGAACTTCAGCCACACACTCCAGAAATGCCCAAGTAACTAAGCAAAATGAAGCAGACCTCATTAGTTGACAGCAATATTCATTTCCCTATGTCATGTTTCCTAGTCATGACCAGTCAGCTGACTGTATCATGACATGCCTTCCTCTTTTCATTTATACTTTGTATTATGTGGTGAACATATACAGCTCAATCCTACCATGGGTACCTTAGCAGAAATGTGTAAAATTGTATTTTCAGGAAGATTTTATTTTCTGGAAGCAGATTTAACATTTCCCCATACCTTAACCCCACCTTGAGCCTGAATGTAGAGGGATGAATTACAGTGGCCAGTCTTTGACGTGAAGCAATGGCAAAGAGAAATGCCTCAGAGCTTTCAGATGTGACACACATATTGTTTGCCACATTCGATGGATTTGTATTACCACCAAGGAAATAAAATCCTCCTGAGCACACATGAGTTCACCTGGATGATTAAACAGCTATACTTAAGCCATTAGTGTCTCCTCTGACTGCACTGAGAGGCAGAAACGATTTATCTTCATATCTGGGTAACAGTTTTCATTTACAATTCATGCACTAATAAAAACACAAACTAATAATTTTTAAGTAATGATTAAAAGAAAAGGAAAAGTAAGAACTGCAAAAATAACTCAGTGAAAGCCTTGCTATGGAAGCATAAAGAAAAGTTTACTCACCAGAACTCTGTTTAGAAAGTCAGTTTTAGTGGTGTAAATATGTAATCACAGCATGGAGAAAGCAGAATCAAGAGCAGCTATGAGGCCCATAGGCCAGCCAACCAAGCCCATACCGAGTTAAGGTGAGAGAGAGAGAGAGAGAGAGAGAGAGAGAGAAGGAAAGAGAGTGAGAGAGAGAGATGGATAGTGCCTATAGAACAATATCCAAAGTTAATCTTCAGCCCCCACATTCCAATATACACATTCTCATTCTCTGCTCTCTCTCTCTCTCCCCCTTCCCCCCCCCCACACAAATAAATAAATAAATAAATAAATAAATAAATAAATAAATAAATAAATAAATAACAAGGTAAAGTCAGTAAGGCAATGAATTCACCCAACGCAGTTCAGGAGCACAAACTTGCTGTGTTCATTTTGCTTTCAGTATCCCATCTCTGTGCAGCAAAAGATGATAGGATTCTCCCCCTTTTGATAGGCTCATAAAAATTTGTTATTTATAGTCACTGACTTAAGCAAAGAATTTCAGAATTGAGCACACTGTCCTCCTTTTCGAATATATCCATAAATTTGAAATAAAAATCTGTACTACCCGTTGAATGCAACGGTCTCTCATGGCCTTGAATTAAATGGTTTTTCACTGTAGATGACCACGGGGAATAATTTAATTAGTGGCTCAAGTACGACGTACCACTGACTACCAAAGGTCTTTAGTATTCACTGAAATATTTTTGCCTCCAGGTCCTTTCAGCCCTCACGTGCCCTCACCATCCATTTCCCCTTAGGCTTATTGCTTGGAAACATGTTCTGATTCCAAATCTATATTAATCAGAGTTCTGCATTGAAAGCAATAAATACTGACTGTCACTGGATGGTTCAAGATTTACATTTGAAAAAAAAAGTTTGAAGAAAATTCCAATGAGGTTGGGGAACGAGTTTCAGAAGCCTTATAGGCGTAAGAACGGCCAAAAATAACATGGTATGTATAAACCTGACACGCTCAGTGGCCACTTTTATCACTGATGAAGCTGGTTCAGGCTATAGGAAGGGATGAATTACAACTCAGAACACCACTGCTGGGTCAGTAGGCAATATTGATCTGTGGAATATAATCTTCATCAATTATCAATCCCAGGGTGGGGTGCCACCCTTGGCCAGGTGGTCATGAGTTTTATGACAAAGCCGGCTAAGCAAGCTTTGAGAAGCAAGCCAGTAAACAGTGTTAGTCCATATCCCCTTTAGTTATTATCTCTAGTTTTTGCATTGAGTTCCTGCACTGACTCTGGTGTCTGATGGACTATAAATTGAATGATGAAATGAATCCTATCTTACCCAAGTTGCTTTTAGCCATGTTGTTTTACTATAGCAATAGAAACCCTAACTAGCATTCTCCCATCAAGATTTCAGGTAAGTATTTTTTGGGCACATAGGAGAATGGTTCAAGGTGTGATCCAACAAACACAAGAGCAATATTCAACAGAAATTATTAACATTAATCAAGTTCTAGTCTCTACCAGGCACTGCCTTATGAACTTTCAATTAATTAACTCATTAGGATCTTCCATTACTCCATCTTCTCAATTTCTGGTGCAGAAGCTAACGTGTAATGAGGTTAAATAGCTTCTCTGAGGTCACAGCTAATAAAAGACAGGGGAATAATTTCACTGAAGCCTTGTCACCTGCCAAGCCCCCACCTCATTATGAGCTTTGTTTATCATTGCATAATTAACTGTTCACCAGGTCCAATGCACAATGTAATTTTGACAGAAAATATCATTTTTGTCCTTTGGGGAAGTTGGAAGTGATCAAAATATATCCTGCGAAAGAAGAAGAATGTGAGATTGTTATTGAATTTAAACCTAAATCATTAGATTATGACTTTGCCACAGGCCTAAAAGTTTCCAAAATTGTAAAATTGGGTCAAAAGACTCTAGCTATAAAATTATACTTTCCTTTAGAATATTATTGTAAACCTCTGAGCAGACCTCTGCAGGTATATGTCTTCTCTTTCTGCTCTGAGACAATGACTCAATATCCTGCCTTCCAGATAGCACCTGCAAAGATAATAAAGAAAGTGATATTGCCAGAGGTGCTTTTCTCTTTAATGGACAATAAAACAGCAAAACACTAGTTTGTGATATTGGCAGAAGTTATATGTTATAGAAGAATATTTACTTTCAAAGCTCAAATAATTTAAAAAATGTTTCCTCTTTCTCGATGAATGTGTCTAAATTTTCGGTTAATAGATAAATTTACAAGTGTGTTTAAGATAATGTACTGACTAGTTTTATGTCAACTTGACACAGTCTCAAGTCATCAGAGAGGAAGGAGCCTCAACTGAGAAAATGCCTCCACATGATCCAGCTGTAAGGCATTTTCTTAATTAGTGATGGATAGGGAAAGGCCCAGCCCTCAGTTCATTGTTGGTGGGGCCATCCCTGGATTAGTGGTCTGGGACCAGGCTGCTGCCTGGGCCAAAGGCATGTTCATGTCTTGATACAGCTGGGGTCTGTGTTGGTGTCTGTGACTCCAGATACCACTGAAGGCCAAGAGGAAAGGACTGTACAAAGTTGGCCCCAGCCCCTCTCTGGCTGCAACACTAGGGAGAACTGGTTCTGCCCCTATCCGGCTGAAACACTCGGGAGAGATGGTCCTACACTTCACAGGCAGGCATAGCACAACAGAAGAGCTGACATTGTTCACAGGGGCAAGGGTAAGTTGGCTCTGAGAGAATGAAAATGGCAGAGCAGGTTGTACCTGCCTATGGTGAGGGAAAGATGCCTCTCCAAGCCCCTCACACCCTGCCACAGGGAGGGGACCTGACCTAACCACTCAACAGCTGCAGCACTTTGGAGAACCAGCCTGTGCCTCACCTAGACACCACAGTAGAGTTAACCCTGTAAACAGGGACATCGGTGAGCCATTCCTGAGGGCATGAGAGGGGCATAGCTGGTACCACCTCCCTCGTCTTAAGTGTGGTCGTGGGAGCAAGGGAAGGCTATCTTTCCCCCTCACCCCTGCCACCTCCAGTTAGCCAGGAAGCTAACCCTCCCATTTATCAGCTGTAATACTCAGGAATGGCCTGCACCTCACCTGGGCAGCACACCAGAGATGAACCTGTTTGTTGGTGGGGGTGAGCCAGCCTGAGTATATGACAGTGGGTGATTTGGAACCATCCCTCATCTGCCATATGGCTGCATGGGCAAGGAAAAGATGTTGCCTCCTCTATTCTTCACCTCAGGTGGGTGGGAGAGCTGTCCTGGCCCCTCTCCAGCTGCTGCACTCTGGAGAGTGGCCTCTGCACCTCCCCTGGGGTATAAAATAGAGCTGGTCCTGTTGGTGTAGGTATAGGAGAGCTGAACCTGAAGACCTGAAATCAGGAAAACTGGCCCCTCCCTTTGCAAGCTGCTGCAAGGGGTGAAATAGCTGGACATTGCTAGAGAGCTCACCATGGTGGTTAGGACAAGGGAGAGTTGGCAGGCTGACCAATCCCGCAACTCTCCAGGCCCTGAACCAGGGTTATGAGTTTGCCCAGCCCCAACATCCATCCCATCTATGATCTGCTAGAGCATGTGAAAAAGGTTTACTGCAAGACTCACTCACTGTGTCAAACCACAGCTTCCATGAAGAGATTGATTTTTCATTTTTTTCTCTTAATTTTATTTTATTTTGGAGGAGGAGTTTGCAAAGGCAAGGGAGTGTTGGCTGAGGTTTCTGTCTTGCCTGGACCCGCAGTCATTAAGTCCCAAAGAAATCACACAGAGGTCTACATTAACTATAAACTGATTGGCCTAGTATCTCAGGCATCTTATTAACTCTTATAACTTACATTAGCCTGTAATTCTTGTCTGTGTTAGCCACGTGACTTAGTACCTTTTTCAGCAAAGCAGTGACATCTTGCGTCCTCTGTGTCTGGGTCACAACTCCAGACTGAAACTTCCCTCTTCCCAGAACTCGCATTGCCCCACCTCTACTTCCTTCCTGTTTGCCCTGCCTATACTTTCAGCCTGGCTACTGGCCAATCAGCATTGATTTAAAAAACAGGTGACAGGGTACAGACCATTGTCCCACAGGAGAGGGGATATAAAAGGATGGAGGAATGAATAGGATTGAGATGCATGATGTGAAGACACAAAGAATAAGTAAAAAGAAAAAAAGAAAGCAGGTTGAGCAAAACACGGGGAATAAACAGTACCCCTCCATAGCCTCTGCACCAACTCCATAGCCTCTGCACCAATCTCATGCCCTGAATAAAACAGCCACCCTGGTCAATCTTAAGACCAGGCAGTGGTGACACACATCTTTACTCCCAGTAGCCACAATAGTTTGCCATAGAAACCAAGCAGTAGCGGTGCCTGCCTTTAATAACAGCACTAGAGAGGAATATAAGACTGGAGGAGATAGCCCTCAAATAGTCTCATTCTGAGGATTCCTGGAGGCAGTATCACCATTTCAGACTGAGGTAGAGGTAAGAGCCATGGGCAGGCTGTTTTGCTTTTCTGACTTCAGATTGAACCCCCAATATCTATCTCTAGGTTTTTATTAATCATACCACACTTCATTGATGGGCTACCATGTGGAAGGGAAGCCAAATAAACTCTTTCCTCTTCAACTTGATTTTGGTTATGGTGTTTCATTATAGCAATAGAAATTCTAACTAAGACAGAAATCTTAACCAAAATACTAAATTACAGTATTAACAGCATACAACAAATTTGGTCTATTAATCAGATATAATGATCCTTATGGTCCTTATTCTGAGACATGGTACCTCAGAATTGTTTTGTAATTGCTTGCTGATTGAAGAAATACCAATACTTCTGCCCTCCATTGTTGCTTATGTTTGACATTCTTCTCCATTTCTCCCAGTCTTTTTCAAGCTTCTCTGGCCCCTTTGAATCCATCTCGAGTCCCAGTTTGTCCCAGTATGATCAGACTATTGCACACTAATGCAACAAGGAGGGAGGCTGGAAGGGTGACCAAGCAAGGCTGGGGACAATGGGCAATCCTGAGTGGCCTTAAGTACCAGAAAGAACACTTGAAAGACTGTCAGATTACAGCTCATTTATTAGAAGGGATCAGGGAACAGTTATATCCCAGGAAGAATGGTTGGTTGGATCCATGTGGTGGTATGTTATCGATTCAGACAAGAACATAAAGGGTGCTTCATCTACACACTCGAGCAGCAGGGGCCAGGGGAAGGAATCTCAGAAGGTCATATAGAAAATAAGGGAAGTCTAGGGCAAGATGTGTCATTGTTTAGATAAACAGCAAACAGTCCTTGTGGCCTAGGAGACAGTTTATCAGCTGCTACATGCACCAGGATACATCCATGGTAGAGAAACCTATTTGCTGCTTTCTGTTGGTGCCTGATCAAGGCAGGGGAGCAGTGAAACTCCTGCCACTCTCGGGATGAGAAAACCCAGTGCTTTAGGCATGCTTCAAGCCCTTCTTAGCTTCAGGCCAGCTCCACACATTTTGTAGCATATTTCTTCTCCTATGTTACTGTCACATGGTAGAATCAAATTTGAACTCTCCACAGTCTCTTCCTTTGCAATTACCTCTTCATTTCCCCCTTTCTTCCAATTGCTCTCTTGTACTCCTTTCCTAATTTATTTCCTCCTTCCTTTAGTTTTTCAGGACAAGAAAATCAGAAACAAAAAAATCACTAATGAGAAGTTAAAAGCCAACAGCACCGATATCAAAGGGGGAGATTCTAGTTCCTGAGAGAGAGGTGCAAGTTCAAGCTCAATAACACTACAACCTCAGAAGAGACAAGGGACTGAAATAGCCAGGAAGAGAGTGAGATGACAAATCAGATAATCCTGGCCTTTTTTAGCTGCCTGGCAGTGCAAAGATAAGACTGGGCCATATATAAGAGCATCTCACAGCATAGAGGAAAGAAAGCAAGTAAAGTCCACACAATTCTCTAATCAGCACTGCAGAAAGAACATGAGTAGCATACTGTATACTATGGAAAGGCAATAAAGAAATAATTCTTTGAACTCTAAGATTTGACCTTGTGCCAATATTCTTAGTAATTAAGGGTTACCTCAGGATGATAATGTGAATAAAAAAAACAGCTGGAAGGCTATCACTAAACAAAAAGTGCCATTGTAGATTAAGCTGCCACATGTGAAAAGAATAGACAGAATCAGGAGGTTGAGAGGAAACCAACACTCTCTACTACCTGAAACAATTCCTAACACAGACACAGTCAGAAAAGTATACCGTAAAGGTTTGACTGTGATTTTGAATAGTCTTTCCCCTGAAATAATAAGCAACATAAGACCACTCTAGGGCAAGAAAGTGAGGGGGATATATAGTTTGAACACATAGTATTGCATCTAGAATTTATATACTTTGAAATAGAAAAGATTCTTTAGTGGACAGACAAAGATGAGACTAGAGAAATGGCCAATAGGTTGCTGGGGAAAGACTTGTATGGTATTGTATATATCCTGATCAGCACCATGCTGTATGGTATTCACCAATCATAGAGTACCTTCTGCTAAGTGCCTCATGCATGTTTTCTTTTCTGTGCTTCAAAAAATTTCCACAAAATAGGCACTGTTACTTCTATCTTATCAAATGAGTAACTGAAGGGCAAAGTAGTTTGGCAGATTCCCCAAGGCCAAAAGTGCTTTTGGAGCTACGATAGGACATCTGAGTACAGACTTGATCATTCTGCTCAGGTAAACTCTGATTCTTCTGAGTATGGCTTGAATGATGAAAAATAAGTGAAAATCTGGTAACTGAACATCAGAAAGGCGATGCCCTAGTTTGCTTCTCAGTCGCTGTAGTCAAACACTGACCAAAAGCAACTTGGGAAGGAAAGGGTTTATCGTGTTATACTTTACAGTCTGTCATTGAGAGGGGTTAGGGTGGTAACTGAAGCAGTGATCATGGAAGGAATGTTGCTTGCCAGCTTGCTCTCTGTGGCTTCTTCAAATTGCTTTCTTATGCTGGGCCCTGCCATATCAAGCACTAATAGAGAAAATGCCCACACACACTTGCCTAAAACCCAATATGATGGAAAAATTTTCTCAATTAAGGTACCCTCTTCCCAGAATACTCTAGTTTGTGTCAAGTTGACAAAAACCTAACCAACACTGGGGCGATAGCAGATGACCAGATACATGATTCTTTAACCTGTAAAAGAGGAGTTAAGACACAAGTTAAGTGAGGCCAGTCTTGACGTGGGGGGGGGGCGGATATCTGTAGTATGGAAGCAATCAGGTCATTATTACACGTCCCAACTTGGACACTCACTGTTATGGAGGAAGGAAAATGGAAAGAAAGCAAATGTTTATACCTGCTATGATTTGAATAGAGATTGTCCTCACCAAAGGGTAAACTGAGGCTTGATCCTAGATGTGGTGTTGGAAAATAGATTGTAAATGAAGCTTCAGATGTGTGGGAATGGGTCAGGGTAGGCAAATGTCCTAACAGTGATGTGGGAGTTCCCTCTGTATGCTGTGATTACCATTAATAAATAAAGAACTGCTTTGAGCCTATAGCAGAGGAGGGCAGGGCGGAGCAGAGCTAGGTGGGGAGGACGGGACTGAATGCTGGGAGAAGGAAGGTGCAGTCAGAGAGAAGCCATGTAGCCCTGCCAGAGACAGACATTCAGTAAGCCACAGCCATTAGGTGATACACGAATTAATAGAAATGGGTTAAATTAATATGTAAGAGTTAGCCAATAAGAAGCTAGAGCTAATGGGCCAAGCAGTGATTTAATTACTACAGTTTCTGTGTGATTCTGGGTTCTGGGTGGCCGGAATGAACAAGTGGCCTCCTTACTACATAACAGTAGTAGCCTTACCCCAGTCCCTATACACACACTAAATAGAATAAAGCTGGCATTGAATGTGTCTTCCAGCAGCTCTGTAGAAAATGAGCCAAAGCCCAGAAATGGTGGCACACGCCTTTAATCCCAGCACTCGGGAGGCAGCGGCAGTCAAATCTCTGTGGGTTTGAGGCCAGCCTGGTCTACAAGAGCTACTTCCAGGACAAGCTCCAAAACCACAGAGAAACCCTGTCTTGAAAAAAGAAGGAAAAAAAAGAGAAAGAAAGAAAAAAAATATGAACCATTTACTAAGCAGAGTTCTTGGTTTAATAAGCACAACTGGCATTCATAATACAAGCAGAACTTCAAATATATTGAAAAAATATACCTACAGTTAATTAAAAAGCAAGTTCTTCATAAGATCCTTGAAAAAGACCGGTGTTGTGGGCAACATAGAAAAGGTATCAGTGCCAACTAATCAAGCACAGTAAGCACTTCTGAAATGTTATGATTAAGGAACTGCTATTACTTGCTAAACTAGTGCTTCTCAGCTTGTGGGTCAAGACCCCTTTGGGGGTAAAACAACGCTTTCATAGGGGTCACATATCAGATATTCTGCATATAAGATATCTACATTACAATTCATAGTAGTTGCAAAATTACAGTTATGAAGTAGCAATGAAATAATTTTATGGTTGGGAAGTTCACCACAACATGCATTAAAAGGGTTGCAGCATTAGGAAGGTAGAGAACCTCTGCTCTAGAGGTTTGCATGTGTAATTTTAGCTTTTCATAGTAAGAAAGGGGACACTTGAATCTGACTTTAAAGATTCCTTTAATTCTGCATGATTCCTGTGAGCAAGCTTACCCTTAAACAGAATGTAAGTCATCCACTGAAATTAGAAGTTACCGACACAGAAACATAAAACCAAGAAATAATTGTAGTTTGTTGTGGCTCTTTCTTTCTCTCTCTCATCTGTCCTTGAAACATTTTCTACCTTTGGTTACATCAGTTGTATCTTCTGTTTCTTTACTTAAGTATCAAGGCCATATAGCCAAGAACTGACTGTTACCTACCCAACTTAGCAATATGAGACAATCTTATTAACAGCAGTAACTCAAGAAAGTGTCATCTATGAATATCACTCAGAACCCACTCCCAGGCTGCCATCACTGTCTTTATATCTCATAGCAGTGTATAAGCAGTGCACTGTTCCATGTCCAGCTCCCCCCCAGAAACTTCCAATCTACCAAGACCCTCAGAAGACAGGCCCCCATGCGGCTGCTGCTTTTGAGCCCGCCATGAAAACATTTTAGTTTTTCTGTTTTTATCTAGATAAGGGCAGCTTCTCTTGTTGCTTTCATAGCAGTAAACTCACTAGGGAGCAAAATAACAGTGGAATTTCCTGCCGTCTTCACTGTGTCTGTGCCATGCTGTGTAGCTTAGAGAAAAATAACAATAAACAAGTACAATGTTCCTCTCTTCATTCTGTCTTTGTTACATTTCAGACCAGAAATCTGAAACAACATTTCAGGAGCCTCCTTTATTTAGTGAAGTTGTTTCCTTAAAGATTTACTTTTTTAAAAATATTGTGTTTGAAAGTGTTTCCCTGCATGAAAGTATGTATATCACAGGTATACCCAGTGTCCATGGAAGCCAGAAGAAAGTATAAGATTCCCCTAGAATTGGAGTTACAGATGGTTGTGAACCACCATGCTGTTGCTAGTGATGGAGCCTGGGCCTTCTGTAAGAGGAGCGAGTGCTCTTGACCACAGAGCCATCCTTCCATATAGAATTATTATGAATATTTCCTCC
The DNA here is from genome assembly GCA_025134845.1 of Neodon shergylaensis. Lineage (NCBI taxonomy): Eukaryota > Metazoa > Chordata > Mammalia > Rodentia > Cricetidae > Neodon > Neodon shergylaensis. The sequence goes on from JABTXL010012406.1 coordinate 18,258,211, forward strand.
TAAAGCCTTCAGGCCATCTGCACACAAGCTCAGACCTGACCCTAAGGTCCTTCTCCCTTCTCATCTTCCAACCCCATCCAAGCATAAACTTCATCCAAACACTCAGTCCTTCATACAAATCAGCTACTACATGCCCTGACTTAAAAGTAATCCATTTTACATACCAGATATTAGACTGTGGCTATTGAATTATTTGAACCTACTTTGCTGGATGATTACAGTAAGAAATACTGGCACGACAATCTTTCTGAAGTTTTTATCTGACATACATATCTTTAAGACATCCATCCTCTGTTGTAGGCTGAATCCTACATCCACCATTCCAAGCCTTGCAGAGCTTTTTTTCAGACAATGCTAATTTGTTCTGTGAAGATCACTTACATTGATTTTAAAATATGTAAATAGGACAGAAGAGATGGCTTAGTATGTAAAGGTACTTGTGGCCAGATCTGAGTACCTAAGTTGGATCCTGGAACCCACATGCTGGAAGAGACTGAACTCCCACAAGTTGTCCCCCAACCTTCAGAAGCATGCTTTTCACACTTCTACCCATACTCTCTCCTGCTCCACGCCATGCCCTGCCCCAGAAAAATAAATAAATAAACATAACTAAAAATTTCAAACAAAAATGTATAAATGACTGAAAAAATGGCTCTATAACCTTAAAAGGTTTCCTCTTTCTGTCAGTCATTTGACAGCTAACTTGGTTTCTCAAGTTTATTTGGTCCAGAGAATATAGATGGTCAACTGTTTTGTATTAAGGTGCTTCTGTGAGAGATTAGAATTGAATAGGCATGATGATAAATCATATTTTATATGCCTAATCTAGGCAGGTTATGTTTTATCAGAAAAAAATGGAGAAAGCTTCTAAGGAGAGAGAATTCTTCTTGCCTTTAAGCTGAGACAGGTTTATTCGTTTATTTTTATTATTTTATTTTTTTCATATATGTATATGTTTCCCCTGAATTTATGTGTATGCACTACTTGTGTAGAGTACCCACAGAGGCTACAAGAAGACATTGGATTCCTTGGGACTGGAATTATGCTGCTGTGAGCAGCCCTGTGTGTGGTGGAATTCAAAACCAGGTTCCCTGAAAATGCAGCCAGTGCTCTTAATCTCTGAGCCCTCTCTCCAGCCCTGGGGGCACTATAGGTTTTTTTCTGTTTTCTGACTGAAACAAAAAAAATGACTTTTTTTGGGTCCCTGGTTATGCAGGCTGTCTACCAGCCATCATACCAGAACTACAGAATTCATTCACCATGCATTCAGGCCTCCAGACTAGATGAGCTAAAACATTAGTTTTCTTTTTATAGTACTTTAGGTGCAGAACTGGAGACTTATTAGCCTGTCTGATAATGTAAAGCAATTCCTTATCATTTGTAGCTACCTATGTATCATCTATCTATTATGCATCCTTCTGTGTCATCAATATATTATTTATATTATCTACCTATTATATTTCCATCATCCATCTGATTAAAATCTATTATCTATTTGTCACCTATCTGTTAAGTGTCTATCATTTTTTTCTATCTATCATATGTATATACATACATATATTATGTATCAGTATATATATATCCTATCTTCAAGGAACCCTATTAATTACAGAACATATTAGCTTTATCTTCAAACTCATTTTAACTGGAGCTGCTTCAACTCAACCACAGGTATTGTGCTAAAGCCAATAAGACAGAAGATGATGTGGGAGTGTCATATATCAATCTGTTGATTTCATTGGTTAAGTAATAAAGGAACTGCTTGGCCCTCATAGGTTAAAACATAGGTGGGAGGAGTAAACAGAACAGAATGCCGGGAGGAAGAGGAAGTGACTCCATGCTCCCCTCTCCCGGGCAGACGCGATAGCTCTGCTCTCTGAGGCAGACGCAATGAACTCCAACCTAGGATGGACGTAGGCTAGAATCTTCATGGTAAGCGCATCTCGTGGTGCTACATAGATTATTAGAAATGGGTTAAGAGGTTGAAACTAATGGGCCAGGCAGTGTTTAAAAGAATACAGTGTCCGTGTAATTATTTCGGGGCATAAGCTAGCAGGCGGCCGGGGTGCTGGGGACGCAGCCCCGCCGCTCATACTACTACAAGAAGAGGAATGTTAACTCTTTCATTCTTTATACGCAGCTGTTGCTCCCCTGGAGATCTATTTGAACTAGGAAGTATGGTTGGTAATGGCATCAAAGAAAAAGAGATGAAGGCATCTACAGCTTGGCCTATATTCTTCTCCAGCATCTGCAAAGCATTCGGTGCTGCAGGTTTAGAAATCCATTGTTACCATATTCTAGGTGAAATAGTGTCTCATGTGACAAGTGTCCTGAGATGCCATTAGAAGCTGTATTTTTTAAATGGCTTACCTGTATATTTATTTATTCAGAGCCACGTAACAAATGATCCCTTGAAGTATGCTTATCCATTACAAATTTTTCACCATTTTTTTAGATTTCTATATTGCCAGATCCAAACTCTTAAACTAGATTAATATTAAAATTACAGGTAATTTCTTGGAATGTAGGTTTTCTTTCAAAAAAGTAAGTTATTAATTTATCATCTGTTGTTTACAGGTATTTTATTTCTTACTATAATTGAAAATGTAGAGTTAAATTTACAAAGTACCTAAGATTACTTTCCACAGTTTTTTTGGTTCTATTTTTCTGACTTTGGTTATTAGCTGCTTAATCAACATCAGCTGGCTTTTCCGAAAAGTGTTATTAACTTGATCTTGCTATGCTGCCCAGGGTTCTAAGGGAAGTTCTATTCAAAAGTGAGCACAATTGTTTCCCTTGCATAATGAAGAATTCATCTATAGAGAAGTGAACTTTAGGACTTTCACTTCGAACACTAGAAAACAGCAGTCCTTCCTCCAGATGACATGTGATTACAAAGTATGGAGGTGGGGTTGTTGTTTCATCAAAATGAGGAAATCTGTAAGATAAGAATGAAATTGGGCCAGCTGGACTGGGACTGAAAAAGCATGGGATAAAACCAGACTCTCTGAACATGGCGGACAATGAGGGCTGATGAGAAGCCAAGGACAATGGCACTGGGTTTTGATCCTACTTCATGTTCTGGCTTTATGGGAGCCTAGCCAGTTTGGATGCTCACCTTCCTAGACCTGGATGGAGCAGGGAGGACGTTGGACTTTCCACAGGGCAGGGAACCATGACTGCTCTCCAGACTGAAGAGGAAGGGGGAGAGGAGTGGAGGGAGGGGGAGAGGAGTGGTGGGAGGGGGAGGGAAATGGGAGGCTGGGAGGAGGTGGAAATTTTTTTTCAATAAAAAATAAATAAATAAATAAAGAATGAAGTTGATAACAAAAAGCAAAATTTAAAAGCAAATCCTGAGTCCTTAAAGATTCCCTTGAGTTACTGAATAAAAATCTACCTAGAAAGTCAACTTACTTTGGATCCACATATTCACATAAATCTCCTATGAGGATTAAGCAACTTTCACTTGCATTAATGTATGTAAGATAAAGAATATAGGATGTGGGGCAGAAAAGCCTGTGTGTGTGAACAGTGGATAAGAGATTCTGCTCTCTAAAAATCCTCAGAGGCTCCTCTTTTGAAATATGTCACAAAGCAAAAGTGGTTCTCCCATTTTTTCAGGGAGTAAAAATTAAATATCTGTTATATATTTTACATTTTGAAAGTATTTCTATAAATGTAAATAGTAGTCAGCTCTCCTTCATTTATATTAGTTGTTTTGAAAGCTGGAGTGATCTGGTACAAATGGGCTGTTTCCACCTGCTCCACCAGCTCCACCACTGATAGAAAGACCAGATGGTGATGTCAAGGCAGCTCAGAATTCCTCAGAATTTGAATAGGAATCAACTCAACATTTGAGGGCTATATTTTTACCCAAAATTTCATCCAAATTATTATTATTACTATTATTTAGTATTGTTACAGAAATGACTAATTTATTTTAAAGCCTTATTTCTCAAAATTCATCAATAAATTATATTTAAAAACCAATGATTATAAAAGATAATGTGACATCTTAAGAAAAATAAATGTATTGGTATTCTCCAGGATAACTTGTTAAAACATCTCATATTCTAAAGCATGAAAATGTACACATGATTTCATTTATATGACATGAAATCTAATCTAATTCTTACAAACACCATTATTGTTTATTTATTTTATATGTGTATGATGCTCTAGTAACAATAGTGACCATTTGTATTTTTAAATGTATGTATGGCCAATTAAACTTCCTGAGAATAGTTATTACAAGTCTATTATTCTTCATTTTAGAAATAGAAAAATTAAAGTTTACAGAAATTTATTATCTTGAACAAGGAAAACTGCAAAAAGAGCATCAAGACTCCCAACAGTATGATTCAAGTTCAAGCTCACATGATTCATTGCTTCATGATTCTTCATGGAATATCTGTCTTTTTTCAATGTGAAATTTAATAAAATATGTCAAGGGCTGTGAAAGTATACAGCAGGTGATAACTAGTATTCAGATGTCAACCCACCAGAGGATGATCCTCTGATGAAGAAGAATTCCTTCCAGGCAAGGTCTGCAAGACCACTGACTTTGGAAAATGTTGCTCCTATAATTTAACATTTGAAAAAGCAGCTATGATATCGCCCCAATACCTGTACTGAAGTGTATAATTTCATATGATATGTATGTAATCTCATGATTGCATCACAGTCTTATAGACACATTTATCCATGGATGGTCAGGAAGATGACTTCTCATTAATCTGTATAATGTTGATATATAGAAAATATACTAGGATATTCTTCATAACTACATCTATTGTCCTATGAGTATTGAAAGACATTTAAAAGCCTGCTTCATTCCTTTTACTCAAACTATACACAGCTCATTTTCACCTTGGAACAAGTTCAAACTATACTAAATGTTTCTGTAAATGGATCCTAAGTTAAAAACTTTACAGATATGCACAAGGTCAGACTTGCAGATGTTTAATCAAGGTTATTAACACAAAGAATCCTAAAATACTATACCAGTTTCTCAACACAGGCCAGAGGCTAATCCCTACTAAATTTCTTAGCAATTAACACTCTACACAAATTTATAATCTCAGTTTATGATATAAAACTCAAGGCTCAGCTAATTGTTTAGATTTAACTGGTTAGGTATTAAGTAATAATTAATCAAGCCCAAAGAAAATTAGTACTATGTCCAGCTACTACAGGTTAAGTTTCACACTTAGCCAGGACTGCAAATGATGGTCTGTCCTTGCAGTCAATGTTACAAAGTCCCCATTTTTATATTCTGGTGTTACGAAAAGAATTAGAGAATATATATTTGGGGTCGAGATGTTTTCAGTGCCATTGCTCAGGAAGGTGCTCAGCACATTTCCCTGCCTTTGTGTTGTCATGGTAAATGACTAGACTCCTTATCACTTACCCAAGGAATGTATTATGACCAAAGAGATGTAGTTCTTGCAAGCATTTTTTCTATTGCCTAAGACTCTTGTTTTTAAAAAAAATGTGAAAGCTAGGTGAACAAGGAAGCAAGCAAGAATTGGAACAGAGAATTGACAAAAAAAAAAAAGCAGAACTAGAAGCTGTAGAAGCAGACTTAGAGCTACAGAATAAAGAGCATGGCCCTCGGATCACATATGTGACCTTTACCCTTCAGATAGAAATAGATAAGTTCAGTTTTGCTTCCTTATGCATAGCTGGAAGTCAGTTGTTCATTCCTGGCTGCCCACGCCATGAAATAATCACACAGAAACTATATTACTTAAATCGCTGCATGGATAATCACTTAAGCATCTTTCTGGCTAACTCTTATATCTTAAACTATTCCATCTCCATTAATCTGTATATTGCTGTGGCTTACCGGGTAACGTTCTATCCAGTGTTTGGTATGGCTTCTTTGGTGGGGCTGCATGGCTTCTCACTGATTCTGTGTAACATGTGTGTGTGTGTGTGTGTGTGTATACCTTTCAACCTGGCTTTACTCTGTTAAGCCATTGACCAAAAGCAGCTTCTTTATTAACCAATAAAAGCAACAAAGACAGAAGGACTTCCCAAACAACTTGTAAACTTCTTCCTCAAATACTGGCTGTAGCCTTGAGAGCAGGCCCTTCAAGGCTACTAATAAAAACAAGAAAAAAGTGCATACAAATATTTGAAGAGAGAAGAAAAACAAATACATGGAATTAAATATTGAATTATGCACTCTAATTAGTTACAACATTAATGTGTATCTTAAAGAAAATGATATGCAGGAGATAATGAATTACAGGGCTTTTATACAATATAGACTTAAAATACTGGGTAGAGGATGGATTTTCTTGCCAGTCTTGATATGTGGCATTTTTGAGAGTAGAGAACCTAGGTAGAGTTGGGAAGAAATCAAAGGGTGAATTTTTTTGTGTGTTACTTTCATTTTTCCAACTATTTTGATAAATGAGGTACAAATGATGTCTAAAACTACTTTTAATTTTTTATGTTCATTGTACATAAGTATTTGGTAATTTCTCACTATCCTACAAGGACTCATTCAATTTGCCACAAAATATAGTTCATGACCTCACAATGGCCTGCAACTCAACCCAGTTATATTGACTGAGTACCACCAGTCTACCTTAGCACCGGTGGGAAGAGCATAGCTATTTCTAATGATAGAAGGACATTGACACCCTGGGAATAGTGTCAAGCCTTTACTTCTGAACGATCCCATAAAGGCATATTTTCATCAAAACTGCAAAAGCATCATTCATCATTCATGGTCTTAGAATGTCATAGAGCCAATGTCCAGAAAAAATTAATTATAATATCAGTATTTTATTAGACTGACCAATGTTTAAACATTACAAATTTAAATTTGTAATCTCTCGATGTCTTTACTTTAATTACTTGGATCTGGGTTGTTTACTGTTTGTTTTTATTGTTTTTTAATGTATTATTTCTTCATTGCTACTCTCAGAAGAAAACATTTGGTATTGATTTCTGGTCTGCAAATGTACCTGCTTGGGCAAGTACACCTGCAGAAAAGGGTGGGAGGGGCAGAGAAGAGAGACTGACAGAGAGATAGTGACAGACAAAAACAAATAAAAGCTATTCATAATAGTGTTTGACCTACAAATGTGTATGGCTGACTGGGTATCTGGTGCTCTTCTTGCTATGCTCTTATCTCCACAACGCTTTCTTTCCTAGACTTTTGACCCTCTCTGTCTATTTTAGGCCCTTCTCTACTCATCCCTGTCCTATGTCACTCAACTGTTGTCTAGTTTCTGGACTGAATTATTTCCCAGCCAAGCCCTTTGGCCACCAAAGTCATGTCTAAGTTCAAATGAGGCTCGTTAAGTGTGTTTTAGTAAATGACTGGTGATTTTTCACAGGGCACCAGGAAGAAGCCAGCCCAGAGAAAAGGTCTTGTGAGGACAGAGCAGACACAGTCATCTGCAAGTCAAGGGTACTTAATTTATCAAGAATCAGTCCTGCCGACAACTTAGTCTCAGAATTCCCAGACTGCGCAAAATAAATATCTGCTGTTTAATACACCCAGAGTGTAGAATTCTGTTATGTAAGCCCTGGCAAGTTCCTACAGTACTACAATCTCAGTTACTAAAAATAAGGTCCTCAGAGTCACCTTACTTTTCAGATAGACTGAAGTGTCACTACACTGGATCAGTCACATTTTATGCCTGTTGTCTTGTTAACAAATCAATACTGGCCCATGTGCTTTTCAAAAAATTAAATGGTGAGAATTACGTAAGATGACGAGACTGTATTTACAAGGTGAGCACTGTCCAATATCCCAGGAGATAAACTAAATTCACACAACCACCCAGGAGCATCATCTCAGAGTAGGAAAATGAAGCTTCCTTCTTTTTTATTCTTAAATTCTAACATTGTAATAAGTGCTCATTCTGAATTTTTACAGAATGGGTGAACTGATGACTAAACAATTCCTCTTATATTTTTAGTCATGTAGATAACAATTCATGAATATCATATTATGTAAGTCTTCACAATGTTTTGATAAATAACTACTTGAAATCTAATTTTAAATTAGCGTTTAAGGTTGCACTTAAGAATAGTTAAGGCAATCTTTCAAACAATGTGCAACACAGTAAATCATGCATATACAGTGTGCCACTCATACCGTTATCCCAACAGTATCAATGTTGATTTCATTTAAACCATTCATTTCCTAAATATGGAAGTTCAAAATCATAATTTCATCACTTGAAAGTCTGAGGCTGGATGAACTCCTGAGCCCAAAATTTACAATATAAATACTACAGCATGACTTTATCTAAAATAATACTTTACTGGTTAGTAATAGGAAAAAAGCTTGAGAAAAATATGTAAAATTTATGAATTTCAAAATTTATAATTCAAACACTTTATGTTAAAGTGTTTGCTGGCCAAGCAGGAGGACCTGAATTCCTATCCCTAGTATCCACTGAAACCCAAATGTGGAAGTGTACATTTCTATTCCTAGAACAAACTGTCAGAAACAAGCAGATCAAGGGAACATTGGAAATTCTACAAGACACATAATTCAGAATTCAGTTACTTCAACAAACAAATGGCATGTAAAAGTATGCATGCACGTGTATGTTTGTAAAATCGGGAAAAATGAGCAGGGACATGGTAACAGGTTAAATTTATTTTGCTAAAAATGATGACAGCATTGTGATTAGGCTTAAAATTTCTTGAAAGAGATACAAATTAAGGTCCTCTTTAAATTTATTTATCATTTATTTTTTTTTTTTTTAGAGAGGGCATTCTCATGCACAGTGAGTGTGTCTGGGACACACATAGTAGCACACATGTGGAGGTCAGAGGACAACTCTCAAGAGCTGTCCCTTGTAGGTAATACAGCCTTGAGTAAGCACTGGACAGACCAGATTTGTTGAGCATGCAGACCTTTCTTCAGCAGAAGGAAGAAGATGCCTGGCCACCTTGAATGCTGGAGAGAATGAAAATGATCAAACAACCTGGTTTGCTATTCTACTGGGACCTAGCTTCCACCTAAATGTCCCTTAAGTCCCGAGAATCCTGGGCTTTGTCTCCCGGTGAGTAAAACTTATCTTTATGAAAGAGGCCCCATGTATTTGGCATCCCCTGTTAATAGAATCCAACCTTACGCTTATTACAAATTCTTCCTGGACTGGGACTGAAAAAGCATGGGATAAAACCGGACTCTCTGAACATGGCGGACAATGAGGGCTGCTGAGAAGCCAAGGACAATGGCACTGGGTTTTGATCCTACTGCATGTACTGGCTTTGTGGGAGCCTAGCCTGTTTGGATGTTCACCTTCCTAGACCTGGATGGAGGGGGGAGGATCTGGGACTTCCCACAGGGCAGGGAACCCTGACTGCTCTTCAGACTGGAGAGGGAAGGGGAGAGGAGTGGGGGGAAGGAGGGGAAATGGGAGGCGGGGAGGAGGCTAAAATAAAATTCTTCCTCTCTAGGTCCTAGCCCTGAGCACTGTTTCTCAGTCAATAGAAGTCATTCTTAGGACAAAGGTCTTATGTACTTTGCTTCAGCCAGTGTTTTATTTCCATGTAGCCATCCATGAAGCTTTATCATGAGAGCTGTCACACAGAGACGTTTCCCCCCAAAGTGTTACTGTGTTCAAATGCGTAGGAGAACTAAACCCCTGAATCAGACTTTAGAGGTTTTTATTCAGTCTTACTGACCAAGTCCAGCTGTACCTAGATTTCATTCTTACCTCTTCATGATTTGGTTCCCTGTAGACCGTGATACCTGCAGGATATCTACTCCAATAATTCCTTCCTTCTACCATGGATCAAATGTTGCTCTTTAGCCTTGCATGCCAAGTACTTTTACTCATCTTGCTGGTCCAAACCTAGGTTCTTATGAGTAAAAATTAATGTTTCACTAGATTTTTCTTGAAAATACCAAGGAAACAAAATGAAGAAGCACTTGAGAAAAACGAGAATGATGATGGCTGTTAAAACTGAACCTAGCAGGTTGAATTACACATTTTTATGAATTTATTTTTTCCAAAATTAACTTAATTATTAAATACTTAAAATAGTGAGAATATCTACCTTTTAGCCATACCTTACAATCTCTTGACCCACAATTTTATCTCAACTGTTAATGTAAAATCCTGTTGTACCAAGGTATAAAAGTGTCCTCTGGTTTCAGTGTGTTTGGCACTTACTCTCTCTCTCTCTCTCTCTCTCAAAAGGGATTCTCTGCTGTTTCATTGTTGAGTTGTCAGCAGCAATCCATTCAGCCACTGAAATACAGAAAGAAACCGCAGAACAAGAAAATTCACACCGCATGGGCAACACTTAGGCACTAAAAAAGGGGGTGGGGAAGTTGAACTAACTTTCTCAGTCCATAAGGGAACTTGACCTAGGATTTCGGTGATTGGATCAGTAACTACCCTTGGGGTATTTTTCATTCTGTCCAGTTGCCTATTCCTGTCCCTTGGAATGACAGAGCAAAATCAGCTGTCTAGACACCAGCCCCAGGCATGAACTTGATAGAATAAAAGGGAGATTAAATTACAAACTACAGTGATTTTTTTTTTACGTGTTAGACAAATCAGTTAAAATACTCTGACAGTTGGGTTCTCTGGGAAGCAGACTGTGAAAAATAGAAGTCAGGTGCTTTATTGGGTGGAAATGTCTGCCGGAGATAAAAACTGAAGGAAGTGGGGTATGGCAGAAGGCACAAGGTCATCATGGAACTCTCTCACACTTATAAAAAGGGATTAAGTAGAAAGATCTCCCAAAAGTGACAAAGATCTGCCAACACTGCAGTGAGCCCCACTTGGAAACGTGCAGAAAAAAAAAAAAAACTGTCCCTCAACAGAGTCTGTTCTTGGCCATATGTCAGCGACCTGTATCCATGCATGATTGTGTATAGATGTATAACTCTGTGGAGGGAAGGGGGACTGATCTGCCTCACTTTATCTTATTTAATTAACTTCAAATAACATTTAGAGTTCATATCAGTTCTTAAATTGAGCTCACCAAGTATTTTTAGTGTTTTCCACTAGGAATTTCTAGTTGCATACAATTTCAAAACAAGAGTCAGGTGAACGGTGTTGAGGGCAGAGCCTTAGACCTTGGGAAAGCCCAAGGGGACAGCTTCAGTTTTCTTGCAGCTCTCCACAGCTTTTGAGAGATTGGTTTGTTGGGGGTTTGTTTGCTTTTCTCTTTTAATTTTTGTCTTTGAACAGCCTTATAACTAGAGAGGTCCTTTCGGCAACTTCTCTTGGGAATAACCACCAAAGACATTCTTCTAGAAAAATCACTGTCTTTCCCTGCATGTCACAACCTAGGGAGAAGCTTTTCTCATGGCCAGTGCAAATGAAAAACAGTAGAAAAAAACAACAGAAGATAGACAATGTGCCCGTCTCTCTTCTCTTACATTCTACTGCCTACGAGAAAATATGGTGATAGTCAGTAAGCCTGCAACTAGTCAGATATGTGATTCTCTTTCTTACCCAGAATAACAAAAGACCCTGCATTCATACAGGCATGTTAACACAGCCCCTAATCCCAGTACTCAGAAAGTTGAAGCAGGACAATTGCTAGGAGCTCCAGACCATCTTGAGCTACATAAAATGTTCTAGGCTAGCCTGGGCTACATAGCAGGACCATGTCTCAAAAAAGTGTATTCAAAGAGCCCTAAAATTATTCTATGAAACTCTTAAGAAAGTAAGTCTATTTCAATAGTGCAACTTTCTATACAGACTTTTATGCACCATATACTTTGTTCATTAGAATTGCTTATTAGTTTTACCTTTATTAAGCATTAAAGCTCAACCAAGCACTATTGCATTTTGTTATTTTTATAATACAAACTGACTACCAGCTATCTACTAAACCAGACATTGTCAACTAAGCCAGAAGCTGGAGGTAAGTTTATACTTAGTTGGTACATTTATATATAACACAGCAAAAAATCTAAGCAGTTATTCGGGGTCACTGCTTCACCAATTCTGAGAATAAATTTGTGAAGTCATGAGTGTATGGTGTGACTGTTCCGTTTTGGCTGCGCTCAATAATAGATCTAGAACATTCCAGTGACTGGGGGTTTGCCATGTCACATTAGCTGGTGGTGAGTAACATTTCTTTTTCAGTGCTATGCAGCAGATTCTTGCCATAGCTCCCTTGTGTCATTTGATGATCGTGAAGAACCTGTAGACACAGGCTGAGAAAATGACTAAGGGCAGATGGAAAATAGAATGGCAAGGGGGTTGTGAAGACGCCTTGCAGGGAAGAGTACTAAGGGTGGCACTCCCAAAACGGATAAAAGAACGAGTGGTGTGTGTGTGTATAATGCATGTGTACATGTATGTATTTGTATGTAGGTGCATGGGTGTGTGGGTGCATAGGTGTATGAGTACATCTTGGGGCACATATTTTTCAAGACACTGAACCTGGAACTCACTAATTCAGCAAATTTGCATGGCCGGAGGCTCCAGGGATCCTTCTATTTTCACCTTGTCTGACCTTAGATTTTAGGTGTGCACTGCAACACTCAGCTTTTTATATGCATGCTGGGGACACAACTCAGTTCCTCTCCCTTAGTTGGTACATTTATATATACTGAGTCATCTCCATCACCCCGGTGTGAGCATTTAGTTCTATCTCAGAGACTTAAGAATTTTTCTTCAACTTGCTTGTAGGCTGTATTTAAGTCATCAGGCATTTAACGAGGATCTGTCACATGCTGACCCTTGGATTTAGTGCTGTCAAGGAAACAAATATCCCTCAGACAGGCCTAATAGTCAAGGCGTTTACAATCTATCTATGACATCACTTTAACACATAAAATCATTAAGACCTAATTAGTGGTACTAATCTAAAGGCCATAGTCATTTAAATCTGCACTCAGCAGGGCTGCAAGTCCATCCTCCAGCTAGGTGAGCGCTATAAGGAACTCTAAGGGTGGGAAGCAATTTTTGAGATTAAATGAAAAGTGACTTTAAGACTAGAAAATGAGCGTATAGTATCCTCTTGGTATTAGGTATCTCAACAGCAATAACATTCAGGTTGCAATGGTGCTGATTGACATGTGTCATTGGAGAGAATCACAGTTAGTATTTTAAGAACAGGAAAAAGAGGAATTGCATTGTCTACAAAGAAACAGATAAGACACTAAATTGGATGCCTTCTGATTCAGACTAGAGAAACTAATTAATACTTGTGAAGATAGGAGTAGTCATAACACAAGGCAAAAGAGAGAGAGATTTGCATGTGTTTCACATGCCCATGCAATGTACTGTGTCTCATTCAAACTACAACTGTACAGTTTAATGATTGATACCCCTGAAACTATCTCCCAAAATGATCTTAATATCGCAAAGTCAACCAAAAGTAGCCCATATCTTGGGATGCCTCCATTAAGGTGCTATCAGCATGATGTAATGCTGTCAGAGAAGTTTTTAACAGTAGGTTTTACTATCATATAATAGCCCCGGTCCATCACTAGTGATTGATTTCCTTGCTTATATCCCCATAATCAGAGCAATCTAGGTTCCACCACCAGAAATACTCCTGATATTTGTAAATGTTCAGACTTTATTGGTCCTAACTGAGATATTCAATCCAGCTTGTGAAAATCAAGTAGGCAGTTTAAACTCAATTCTTCCAGTTAGGAATTTCAGGAAAGCGGTTTCCTTTCATCTGGCCAAATTTCACAGCAAATTTCCAACATCCCCCACAATGGTAATCCATCTGACCAGATGGCCCTGCCCTCCTACCTAGGTATTTTAGTCTCTGGGGACTTCGCCTCTCCCATCAGGTGCTCCTCAGAACTGTTGGCTTTTCAACAGACAAGGAAGTTCCTTTTTCCTAGCAGAAGACTTCTAAGTTCCTTATATTTCCTGCAGAATCGGTGCATGTTTGCCCTAGTTTACTTCTCTGTTGCTCTGATAAATACAGGTTGAAACCCACTTCAGGGAGGAGAGGGTTCCTTTGGCTTAAAGGTTACAGTGCATCTTCAAGGAAAGGTGAGGCAGGAACCAAGAGGCAAGAACTAATAAACAAGGAATAAATGCCTCTTGTTGTATTTCCTTTGACTTTTTCCGACACTTTTATGTACAGCCCAGGCCCGCCTGTTCAGTGATGGAATAATCCACAGAGGGCTCAGGCCTCTCACAGCCATCAGCCATCAAGAAAATATCTCCCAGACATGCACACAGATCAGTTGGATAGAGGCAGTTCTTCATTCAGTTGAGATTCTTCTCAAGTGAATCAATTATGTTAAACTGAAAAAAAAAAAACAAGCAAAAAAACAAAAACAAAAACAACCAACCAGGACAGTGCCCCAGCTCTGCTTTGAAATATAGCCTAACACAACCAAATAGATTTGCTACATTTTCATTTTTTAAAATGTATTCCTCTATGTTAGTCAGTATTGTAAGACCAGGAAATGTGCCAGGCTGTGCCAGTGCATGCTTTTAATCCCAGCACTCTGGAGGCAGAGACAGGTGGATCTCTCTGAGTTCAAGGTCTACAGGGTGAGTTCCAGGACAGCCAGGGCTGTTACATAGAGAAACCCTGTCTTGAAAAAAGAAAAGAAAAGAAAGAGGAACTGAGTGAATGAAGCAAGTGCAGGATCACTTTGTTAAGCAAATGACGTCATTCCAGTCTCTGTGTATTAGTCACTTTTTTATTGCTGTGATGAATCACAATAACTGAGGCAATCATTATAATAAATAGCTTATTTGGGCTTATGCTTCCCGAGAGTTACAGTCCATGATGGCAGAATAAAGAAAAGCAGAAGGAGCAGAAAGCTGGAGGCTCACATCTTGATCCACAAACTTAAACGTTTCACACTGGGAGTGGAACAAGGTTTGGGGTTTTTGTTTGTTTTATTTATTTATTTATTTATTAAAGATTTCTGCCTCCTCCCTGCCAGCGCCTCCCATTTCCCTCCCCCTCCCCCAATCAAGTTCCCCTCCTTTGTCAGCCCAAAGAGCAATCAGGGTTCCCTGCCCTGTGGGAAGTCCAAGGACCACCCACCTCCATCCAGGACTAGTAAGGTGAGCATCCAAACTGCCTAGGCTCCCACAAAGCCAGTATGTGCAGTAGAATCAAAACCCAGTGCCATTGTTCTTGAGGTCTCAGTAGTCCTCATTGTCCACTATGTTCAGCGAGACCAGTTTTATCCCATGCTTTTTCAGACCTAGGCCAGCTGGCCTTGGTGAGTTCCCGATAGAACATCCCCATTGTCTCAGTGTGTGGGTGCACCCCTCGCGGTCCTGAGTTCGTTGCTCGTGCTCTCTCTCCTTCTGCTCCAGATTTGGACCTTGGGATTTCAGTCCGGTGCTCCAATGTGGGTCTCTGTCTCTGTCTCCTTTCCTCGCCTGATGAAGGTTAATATTCAGGAGGATGCCTATATGTTTTTCTTTGGGTTCTCCTTCTTATTTAGCTTTTCTAGGATCACGAATTATAGGCTCAATGTCCTTTATTTATGGCTAGAAACCAATTATGAGTGAGTACATCCCATGTTCCTCTTTTTGGCTCTGGCTTACCTCACTCAGGATAGTGTTTTCTATTTCCATCCATTTGCATGCAAAATTCAAGAAGTCATTGTTTTGAAACCTCAGATCCCACCCCTACTGACATACTTCCTCCATCTCCTAAACCCACCCAATCACCTCCATTACCTGCGTATTAAAACGTCTGAGTCCATGGGGGATGCTCTCAATAAAACCACCACACCCTACAAATCAAGTGTTCTGAGAGTCTGATCTAGAAAATTTCTTTCAAGGACATTTCATGTGTGTAGTGGGAAAACCTCTCCAAAAAGACTGTCTGGGATTTTTGTGTTCTTACAAATTGATTATCCCTTATGTTAAATGCTTACTTCCAGATGCAGAACAATGACTCTTTAATATTTTGTAATATTTGTGTGTATATAAGACAATATCTCAGGTAAAAGATCTAAGCCTAAATTTGAAATTCATTCATGTTCCAAATACATCTTAGAGACGTAGTCTCATACATGTAATATGATGATAATTTGCATAATACTTTAGTGCATGTATCTTCACTGCAACTCTTCGCAGGACAAGTCCAAGTCTACCTGTATCCCTGTGCTGAAGTCCAAAAGTTTAGATCCTGAAACATCTTGGCATTTTTGTAATCCAATTAGTAGGGACAGTAGGTTGTATCTACTATGAGCAACTTAATAGCAGGTATGTTAATTCCTACCATCAGGTTCCATACCCAGCTGACAGCTGCAATCATGCCTGTCACTCAACACTCAAGGCAAAAACAGTATCATTATATTCATACTGGAAGAATTTTCTTATTAACTTATGTATGCATAATTACAGTACCTCTTCAAAGGACATCGCTTGCTATTTTCCAGATTTGAATAAAAACCCATCCGTTAAGCCCAAATCCCCGCCCCCAATGACACATTCTTGCTGAAACTACTTAGTAAGTTCAGTGCATATTATATTTGTGTGTTCATATAGTATAAGTATGCATGTGTGTATGTTTGTGTGGTGTTTACGTAGGTACATCTGCGCAGTGTGTGTATGCATATGCGCAGGTGTGTGTATTGTATACATACATGCACATGCATGTGTGCATGCTCATTTGCATATGCCTGCTCATGTAAAGGCTGGAGATGAATGTTGGTTTTCTTTCTCCACTGCTTTCCACCTTTTTGGTTCTGTTTTCCTAAATGTCTCATGAAGCTCACCAGTTTTGCCAGACTGGCTTGTCAGAGAGCCCACAGGATTGGTTTGTCTCAGCCTTTCTGTGCTGGGGTGATAAACACACAACATCAGGAAATCACAGAAGCATTAGCACTTGACAAAAATAGAAGATTTATGTCCATATCATTGCTGAAAATTTATGTTGTCATTGTTGAAGATATCATTGTTTCTTTTATTATTTACCAATTATTTTACATCAAATACTATTCGTTATTCAAGTAAGCTCCAGATAATCATGGATTTTTTTTTTATCCACTAACACAGTTGGCCAATTTGGAGGCAAATCCGGGCCCAATAATTGTGGACACAACACAGTGACTTATGGGGTCTGCCTTTCAGAAAGGCAGCAATCTGGGTTCCAGGTGTAATTGATAGACTGCTTCCTTAGCATGCAGGAAGCCCTGATCTGGGCTAGGTGACTTAGTCTACAGGAGTTGGGTTTGATCCCTAGTACCATGTCAACCAGATGAGGTGATACATGCTTATATTCCTGGAATTTGATAAGTAGAGACCAAAGGATCAGGAGTTCGAAGTCATCCACAGCTGCTTCGTGCATCTGAGATCACCGTGGGCTTCATGAGAAACTGATTGAAGTTTTAATTTTTGTTTAGTTTTGGTTTTTGTTTTTCAAGACAGGGTTACTCTGTAGCTTTGAAGCAAGTCCTGGAACTCTCTCTTGTATTCCAGGCTGGCCTTGAACTTACAGAGATCTGCCTGCCTCTGCCTTCTGAGTGCTGGGATTAAAGGCCTGTGCCACCACTGCCCAGCTAGAACCTGATTCCTCATAAGTGTGAAGAAAAAATAAAAAAAAATAGACACTGTGTAATTTCCCCAGTCCATACATCTTAAATTTTTTAATTAAGTATTTCTTAATTCACATACGCTGGCTTCAAGGCTGCATTTTTCGGATACTTTTTCATAAATACACTCTTACATCACTTAACATTTGAGTGGGTTCTAAGCAATGAATCATTAATCAAATTCTTGTTATCATATCACCCCAGAGCAATACCTGCATCAACCTAGTTCAGCCACTACTACCCATCTAAGCGATATGGCATATGGACATGATAAAAGGATATACATAGAGATGTGATGGAACCCATTTACATCTGACGAACAGACTACAAGACTGAATGAAGCCCACGAGAAAAGCCTGCAGTCAGGAGACAGTAAACACCAGTTGTATGAGTCTGCAGTCGGCATCACAGAGCATGGTGCTATAGTAAACCATTTTAATGAATAAAAGGAGTTTTTTTTAAATAACAAATATGAAAATTCTGAAAATTCTGTTTCTCTCAGCTATGAGCTTTAGCTCATGCTTGCTTAGAAACTCTGAGGAGATCTGTCTGGAGTCTTCTGCTTTCATGTTTGGCCATAATTTGGATAGGAGGGCAATGTGAATATAATCTAATAGGTATTTTAGAAACAGAAACCCAGTTAGTATGTAATCCAAGAGCATACCCATTTATTTTCCATATCAAATATTTTGTATACTGCACCATATTTTCTGTGCAGCCCCCCCACCCCGGCGTGGGGCTGCTTACCCCAGTGTCATAAGAAACACGCAGAGACACACATTAGCATGCTGCCATGATATGCAGGTTACAGTGTCATGAGGTGGTTGGGGATTTTCACCTCCATTATGATCTTGTGAGACCACTCCTGTAAATGTGATCCATTGTTGATGTAAACCATGTTGGCAGCAGGGGTCCAAATGCACATTTAGGGGCTATTTTCCTGTGGTGCTTGTGCTTCTTGTATTTGTGGCTGCCGTTTTGCCACACATCTCCCCTTTGTTCTGAAACTAGGAGATGAGCCTCAGCAAGCACCGAGCATCAGCCATCTCCTCCCAAGCTCGTTTTTCCTGCTTCTTTCTCTCTCTGTCATCTGTCCCTCCGCACTGCCGCTACAAAGCCTGAGTTGTGCTTTGCACACTTCTGTCTCCCAGTTCCTGAACTCTGCCTTCTACAGAAAAACAAAGTGACTTTTACTTCCCTGATTGCACCTCTACCAATTTTCTGTAACTTAAGCTGTCGCTTTCAGCTGCTGAATCAAAAAACATACCACAGCGATGATAGCAGCTTTCGCTCGTCACCTTTTCCATGCACAGGCGGGGGCCAAATGCACAAGGCTAAAAAACAGGAATTTTAGAACATGGTTTTCTGGGACAGCATGAATAATGTCAGTTTGTTTCAGTGAACTACAAATCTGTATATTCTGTATCTTTAGAGTTTCTTTTTAATCCAATACTGGTTGTGAAATAACTTTTTTTACCTTGAAGTCAGTCAGTTTGTTTCAGTGAACTACAAATCTGTATATTGCTGTATCTTTAGAGTTTCTTTTTAATCCAATACTGGTTGTGAAATAACTTTTTTTACCTTGAAGTCAGTCAGTTGTGCCTTCCACTTGGTGGTGGTTAGTATCCATTGCTAGCGTGATAGAGCACAGAATCCCCTGGGGAAACGGCCTCTGTACATGCCTATGGGAGATTACCAAGACTGCACTAACTGAAAAGACAGGATCTGCCCGCTGTGTGTGGATGAGCCCACACCCCAAATATCATCCACCCAATTGTTTAGATTTTTCTGTATCGCATCCCAAGGTTGTTTTTGGTATATTTAATTCAAATGGTGAAACATGTAGCATTGAAGACATTGCACTTCTCCTTAAAGATGTGACTGACATAGACATAGCTCACATTGTGTTACACTACACCAGGAGACTGGCATTTTGAATCAAAAATTTGCAATCAAGATTCTATCTGTTGGACTGGAAGATAGCTAAGTGGAAGAGGATTCACTTCTCTTCCAGTGGAATAGAGTTTGGTCGCCAACCCCAGTGTCAGGCAGCTCACAACCACTAGCCAGTCCAGATATGGAAATTCTAATGCCTTCTTTTTAGGACTCCACAGGTACTTGCACACATACTGCACACACACACACACACACACACACACACACACACACACATATTCCCCCTTTGGCTTTCACTTTTACCAATAGAACACTGGCAGAACTATTTCAGTTGGTAATATTGAATGGTACCCTAATAACATGCTAACTGCTTCTTAAAAATATAGATTCAGGAATTTTTGAGGTAAGATCTTACAATGTAACTCAGGCTGGCATAGAATTTGTGATCTCGCTGTCTCCCCTTCTTGAGTGCTGGCATTTCAGGCACAGGCTCCACACCTAGCCATTTTTCAAATTTCCTTTTCACTTTAAGTACTTCATTTATTTACCTTGATTATCAAAACAATATTTTTTGCTTAATATTTTTTTAAATTAGCAAAGCAATTTTGTTCTGGCATTGCCATATGTATTCTGCTGATCCTTTGTCTCTCCCATATCGTGTCCCCCTTACCTCACCCCTCCTAATGGTGTTCATCCTCCCCCAAACAGCCCACATCCCTTTTTACATCGCATCTATTCTTTTGCCCTCTTCCTTCCATCACCTCCACCCCACCCCTTAGGATGAAGACCTGTGGTCTCCTTTCTGCTTCCATGACCTACACTCACAGCTGTGCACCCAATACCATCTTTCCCTCCATGAAAAAATGTGCAATTCTTTCCCTCATCTCTGTCAAGTGCTTTCATCTACCTGATCCCTTTAGCTGCCAGCCAGGAAAGGCTGTGCTCTCTCTTTCCCCACATACCCTGAAGGCAGCTCTGAGTCCCTCTTGATCTTGTTTTTTACTTCAATATGTTGTAGAGTTACCAGTCTTAAGAAACATATGATGGAATTATATGGAAATAAGTTGCCTTACAGCTCTAGAAAGGTGTAGACTTGGATACAAATAAAATGTGCCCTTTTTCTACAAAGCCAATGAGTAGCTAAGCTGGGAAAGGAAAACAGGGGGTCCAGCTCCTGTATCATCCTATCAGCCTGAAAGATGGCTTTTATTTTTATTTTAATAGGACTGAAAGTACCTAGCTCTAGTTTTGTATTAGGCAGAATTCTATCTGTGTACAACTGAGGACATTTGACTTCAAAAGTGTATAGAATTATTCTATAAGTGGAAAGTATTCTAATTTTAAAATCTGTTTTAAGTGCATGTATTTATGGGCACCACACACCTGTCGTGGGATATTTGTACACTGTTTGGAGATATATTGCTGGAAGATATAGGAAGGAATTCTGGGCAGAGAGAAGACATAGGAGGAGTTAATCAAGGGCAGAGGAGACATAATGAGACATGGAAGGAATCGGACATACAGAATGAAAGTGAGGCAAAAAGCCACATGGTAAAACATAGATTAATTAAAACAAGGTAATTTAAGTTATAAGATCTAGTGGGACAAGCCTAAGCTAAGGCCAAGCTTTCATAACAAATAAGTCTCTGTATTGTTATTTAGGACCTGTTCAAAGGAAAATCTAACTACATATGGCATCTAACATGGAGACTCATAGATTCACATAGGGCATGAGAAATCAGCCTCCTGGGTAGGCTTGGAGTACAGAGGCCTGGCTCTTTTGAAGAGGCCCTGCTGTGCACCAGAGCACTTGAGTAGCTGACATGCTATGTAAAAATGTCTGCCCCATTTCGGACACAGCAGCTCCCCAGAACTGGGACAGTAAACACATTGGCATGGCTAGGCTTTTAGTGAACTGAGAGGGGCAGATCTAACCACCAGAGTCACACAGTAGAAGTCTAGCAATTTAAGATTTGGCTCACACTGTCGAGGACTGTAAATGGATAGAAAATTAGATCCAGACTGAGAAATAGCTCTGAACAGATATGATATCCTCAAAATGTGCTTAGATGCTAAAGAACAAAAAAATGGGTATAAACAGTCATGAAAATAGTTTAAAAATAAAAAATAAAGTTTTAAAGAAAGAGTAAAGTAATATGAAAAATAATCCACATAAAGATGGAAAATACACAGGGCATCTAGATCCTGTATGGTGTTTTGTTGATTTTGAATTTTTTGAATGCTAATGTGTAAAAAGCAATAGCTACTGAAAGACATTGATTGGATTATGGAAACTGCTAAATTCAGTCAAACTATGTTTCAAGAATGTCTTAACTTCAAAATGTTAAGTCAAAAAATATGTTGCACAGGAAACAAAAAGTTATGGTTCTCTTCAAAATTAATAAACATCAGATTGGATCAGGTAATACCTGAGAGTCTTGGAGGCTCCCTGAGGCTGCAGACATGAGGGGGAAAGCCAAGAAAGATTACAGGAGAGGTGACATATATGCTGAGCCTTCCACATGGAAACAGTTCTGAGACTGGATGAGGCACGATAAATTTTTATGACTAATTATTATAGAATCTTTATGACTTATTATTATAGAATTTCATACATATGGAGATTTATAAAACAGTTTGGTTATACCATTCAAACAGACTTATAAAGTTAACAAATTCTTTTTACCTGCTCACACATAAAAAAATTATCTTTAGCTGACCTGTGAACACAATACATTACATACTAGTGTTTGTACATTACCTTTAAAAGTTTATGTGTTTTCAGAAGAAAAAGGACCAGATACCAATAATGATAAGTAACTCAACAGTGATAATTCCAATCTCAAAATGCCTCTGTTGCAATTTCCTCACAATTATTCATCCAGAACAACTTCAAAACTGCTAGCTGAGATGGGTTAGCCTCAAAGACTATCTAGGCAGAACTTCAGATAAGCCTTGTACTTCCCTGTTACACCAAGACTGTACAACAGCTAACTCTCCAAGGATGTGACCATAATCCCAGTTTTCTCAGGGTCCCCTAAAGATACTGTCACCTTCAAACAACAGGAAGCAGTCAAGCCAAAATGACACCCACATTCCCAAGAGGTGGGGTGGGTAGTTATTGGTCATTCCATGGGTTAAGGATATTTGTAATCATTTGGGGAGGTTGGTTCCAATGTGTTATTGGTAATAGTTAGGGAGAAAGATGAACAAAAGAGATCTCAGATTCAGATTTTTCTTTCTGAAAAGAAAAGAGATGGGGGAAATAGTATAGAAATGAAGGGATAAAAGGGTGGATTTTTGAGTCTACTTTTGAACAACTTAAATACTTTACATTAGTTTATATTTTTATATCTATTCAAATTTAAGATATTTTATACTGTATATATGTTTCTACTCTTGTTTTAGGTATTGTACCTATAAACCTCATTTAAAAGTATAATGTAAAGTATTAGTCCCTGGAAGCTACTTAAGATAATAAAGAAATACAGGTTAGTAGTTACTCTTCTATAATAATCAAACAGAGTCATATTAGGTATGTTTTCAAGGTCAAACAGAGATATAATTTAGAGAGATAGATAGATAGACAGACAGACAGACAGACAGACAGACAGACAGACAGACAGATAGATAGATAGATAGATAGATGATAGATAGTCTTCAAACACTTCAAAGACATACAGAATAGGGCATTTAAAACATTTTAATGACATAATGCTTTGTGCGAGAGTGAGACATGTCTGCTCCTGGCAGCACCAATTTACTTCAAAAAAGAATGGTAGGCACTGAAGAATCTTCATATGGAGTTTTCTTTTATTGTGGCAAAGTTCATCATCTGTTCAAGAAACTGCCCTTGCCACAACTACTGACAGAATGCTATTCCAATTGCACAAATGGGACACAAAACAAGAAAATTGCTGAGTTTGTTAAGACAAGGTAGGACCATCCTTCAAAATTCCTGTTTCACAGAAAAGTCTGTTAGATATTTTAGGCCTGTAGGCCAAAATCAGATGCCTCGATGTTGCAGACAAACCTTGAATGACTGTCCAGGCAGTCAGCTATCTCTACTGTTTCTATAGCTTTGGAAATTGTTTACTCTACACTTCCTGTTTCCTCAGGTAATAATACATCCTTCTGGGGTTTCTGATGGAGTTAAAGATAAAATAGTTGTATTTTCAGTTTTTCTTGCTACAAAATTCAATAAAAAAAATAAGGGGTATAGAAAGTATATAAGCTTGAAGAGACATAAGAGCTGAAATTATTTATCTAAAAAGAAGTTTTCAGGTATAAAATGATATTTTTAAGATGACAATATAAGTTATAATAGAAACTGGTTTAGGTTTAAAACTGTAAATTTATCAAAATAAGATAGATGATGTACTTTATCCAAATATGCAAATTCTAATGTACTGGACATAATGAATGTAATTCTTACCTGATAATTGTACATATTCTATATAGTTTTACTATGTTAGAGTTAAAAACTTTTCCTTTTCATTTATATAAAAAAATGTGGTGGGATATTTGTACATTGTTTGATGATATATTGCTGTGATTGGTTTGATAAAGAGCTGAATGGTCAAAACTTAGGCAGGATGTGTGGCACAATTAATAAAATCCCAGAGACAGATATTAGGGTTCAAGCTGAAGGTCAGAAAAGCAAAACAGCCAGTCACTGGCTCTTACCTTTACCTCAGTCTGAAATGACTATCCTGCCTCTGTAATCCTCAAAATGAGACTATGTCTATGTGCTGACTTCTCCCATCTTAAATTTCTCTCTAGGGCTGGGATTAAAGGCATGCACCACTACCTCCCAGTTTCTCTGTGACTACTGGGATTAAAGGTGTGTGTGTGTGTGTGTGTGTGTGTGTGTGTGTGTGTGTGTGTAACCACTGCCTTATTTATAAGGCTGAAAAGTGGGGCTATTTTCCTCTCTGATCTCTGGCAAGCTTTATTTATTAAATTACAAATGAAATGTCACTACAAGGAGGTACAGGTGGGACTTCTGTGCAGAGAGAAAAGGTAGGAGGAGATAATCAAGGGCAGAAGAAACTCCAACGTGACATGGAGGGAGTCAGACATAAAAACTGAAACAAAGGTTAAAAAGTTGCATAGTAAAAGGTGGATTAATAAAAACAAATTAACTTAAGTTATAAGACCTAGTGGGACAAACCTAAGCTAAGAATGGTTGAGCTTTCACAATTAATAATAAGTTTCTGTGTCATTATTTGAGATGTGATTCTGCCATGATAGTATGTCAAACACTCTTCTGCCCTAAAACCATCTCCTCTACAGCCTTTTTCACTTAACAAGCTTGCTCTGTGTCCATGGCACCCTAAATACTCACTCACATTTCTGACCTCATCTCGTCTGATAATAAGCATTAAAGTTTCCTTCACATCTTCCCGAGGGAAGGGTAGCTCATATGTTTTCTCTATAACAATAACATCCTATTACTTAGACTTAGGCCAGTCCATTTATCCACTTGACTACTGAAGCGGATCTTAGTTGCTCCCAAGTTTGTGCAATTATAAATACAGCTGTTCTAAACATCTGTATGCAGGTTGTGTGGCTTAAATTTTCAACTCCTTTAAATTTTCAATATTCAAATGCCAAACAATATGAATGATGGATCGTGTGACGTAAGTTGCATTTTGCAAGAAACTACCAAATTGTCTTCTACAGTAGATAAGCTATTTGACATTCCAAGAAGCCGTGTACAAGAATTTCTGTTGCTCCATGTCTCTACCAAATTTTCTGGAGTTTGGCCATCTAATAACTAGCTATATAATTCATGTATTGGTCGTTTCAATTTTGTATTTTTTCCTGATATAAACTACTGTGTAGAGCATCTTTTCATATGCCGATATCCTAGATATATATCTTCTCTGGTGAGATGTCCCGTAAAAATCTTTGGACTCTTTTACAATTGAATTTGATTACTTATTGTTTGAATTTTAGAGTTCTTTGTATATTGTAGGATAAAGCTTTATATGAGTTATGTCTTTTGTAAATTATTTTCCTAGACCCTAATTTTACTTCTCATTGCCTTAATAAATTTCCCTGCTATTTATTTTTCTTTTTGGTATTGAGTAGTAGTGATGGCAGCAATTGATTTCTTACTCCCCCTTGAGAGAGGATACTTTCAGTGGTTGTGCAATCCCTCAGTTGTCCTCAGTCAGGTAAGAATGCTTTCTCACATGTACTTTTAGTTTTCTGGGAGATTTTGTTTGTAAAATTTATACATTAGTCCTAAATTTTTTCAATGTTTCTGTTGAGGTGACACTGTTTTTGTCCTCTTTTGGATTAGTGTGTCGAAATTACATCGACTGAGTTGAAACGTTGAATCACTTTTGTTTTGCATTCATAGGATAAACTGCACTTGGTCTTGATTTATTAGCAGTGTCCCAAGTGGCAGCCTGTGAGTTCTTCACTGCATTAGTTTCTGTTAAAGCTATCTTTAAAAGTAAAAAAAAAAAAAACTGGGTGGAGCAAACCACAGAAACTGCTTGTCTCACACTTCTGGAACCTATGACTTAGTATCTTTTAAATGAAAAATTATAGCTGGGCATGGTGACTCATAGCTAAAATTCCGGCTCTGTGGAGGCTGGGAAGCTGAAGGATTTCTAGGTATTTAAGGCCAGACTGGGTAACAGAGATACAAACCAGTCTGATCTAAAAATGAAACCCTCGATAGGGAAATGGCAAAGTAAATAAAGCACTTGTCACATATGTGTGAGGACCGGAGTTCAAATTCTCAGAAAAAACATGTAAGGTGAATAAAGTAGCAAGCATTTATAATCCCAGCACTCCTGTGGAGGTGGAAACTGAAGAATCAGAATCTCACAGGTCAGCTATCCTGGTATATGCGGCAGAGAAGAACAAGAGACTCTGCTTCAATTAAACTGGAAGGCAAGGACCTTCACAGATGTACCATGAGAATCATATACATTAACACATACATAGAAACACCATGGGAATTACATACACTAACACGTACACACATAACACTCTGGGAATCATATACACTAACACATGAATACATAACACTGTGGGAGCCATATACACTAATAATACATACATAACACCATGAGAATCATATACACTAACACATACACACATAACACCATAGGAATCATATGCACTAACACAAACACACATAACACCATAGGAATTACATACACTAATGCATACACACACAACACCATAGGGGTCATATGCACCACACACACACATAACACCATGGGAATCACATACACAAATATCTTATAAAGAAAGGAAAGGATGGTGGCGCATGCCTTTAATCCCAGCACTTGGGAGGCAGAGGCAGGCGGATCTCTGTGAGTTCGAGACCAGCCTGGTCTACAGAGCTAGTTCCAGGACAGGCTCCAAAGCCACAGAGAAACCCTGTCTCGAAAAACAAAAACAAAAACAAAAAAAAAATTGATATATATACTCGTCCCTTGGTATCCATGGGGACTTTGTTTTAGGACCACACCCAAATACTGGAATCAGAATGCTCAAGTCCTTCGTAGAAAACATAGGATTTGCCGGGCGGTGGTGGCGCACGCCTTTAATCCCAGCACTCGGGAGGCAGAGGCAGGCGGATCTCTGTGAGTTCTAGGCCAGCCTGGTCTACAAGAGCTAGTGCCAGGACAGGCTCCAAAGCCACAGAGAAACCCTGTCTCGAAAAAAAAAAAAGAAAGAAAGAAAGAAAGAAAGAAAGAAAGAAAGAAAGAAAGAAA
>JABTXL010012406.1:18285355-18368882 GCA_025134845.1 Neodon shergylaensis
AAAGAAAGAAAGAAAGAAAGAAAGAAAGAAAGAAAGAAAGAAAGAAAGAAAGAAAGAAAGGAAAGGAAAGGAGGGTAGATGAATTGGGGGAAGAGGGAGAAATGTCTAGAGGGAGAAAGATAAAAGAAAAAATTTTCTCTTAATGAACAAGAAGTAAATATAAATATCAGAGTCTTTGATAGCTCAGTTTGTGCTTTCCTCTGACCTCCCTGGAGTCTGGCCTGTCTCTAAGCCTGTATAAATCCTCAGTGAGACTATAGGCATGCAGTATTGGAGGAGGGGCATTCCGTCCCGGTGCTTTCTTCTTGCTGAGACATTCTATTCCATACATATCTGCTCTTTATGTTTTTCATCTCTGTCTTTCCCATCCAGTAAAACTGCACATTTTTCTTTGTTCTCTGTTTCTCCTTTGTTTCAGGAGAAAGGAAAGGACTCTCATGGAAAAGACAAATAAATGGAAGCATCATTGCTCACTTGTGTTTTTTAAATGATTATGTCCTGTGTAGCTTCCAGTGCTTTGCATTACTTTTGTATATCATCCCACTGTTTAGCCAGGCTGTAATTGGTACAAAAGGGAGGGGCTATTTGATAAATGTTACTCACTAGTACTAGAATCAGAACCCAAGGGGCTGGATCTGTATCTTAGCCGGCAGAATACATGAAGCTCTGGGTTCATAAATCAGAAATGGGAAGGTGTGACTGCGAGCCTGGTGCCTAGTGTTCAAATGGTAGAAGTTGGAAAATCAGAAGTTCAAGATTATCCTCAGCTACATAGAGTTTGAGACTGGACAGATGTATATAAGACCTTCTCAAAACAACAAACGGGAAAAACGTGTAATTAATCTCTTCAAAAAAGAGTTACACAATGCAATGTGTTCCTGATTCCTATCTATTAATTTACAGCTTAAATAATTGTTATACAGTGATTATTTCTAAATGTTAACGTTCAGTTTGACAAAGTTTTTAATTTTATATTTGATGAGTTATAAGAATTTTAAAGCAGCATTAAATTACTATTGATTAAGTTGAAATATTCTTTATTTTTATTACTTGGTTTTTAAAGATAATTTCATCATTTTAACATCATATAATTTTTAAATGATATAAATTTAACATGATTTTATTGCTTACTTTTTATATTACATGGAACATAATTTTAAACAAAATTCAAGAGGCTCCTTATTCTGCCCATATTTTCTTTTTTTTATTTTTATTTTTTATTGAAAAAAATTTCCTCCTCCTCCCAGCCTCCCATTTCCCTCCCCCTCCTCCTGCCCCTCTCCCCCTCCCCCCACTCCTCTTCCCCCACTCCTCTCCCCCTCCCTCTCCAGTTCGAAGAGCTGTCAGGGTTCCCTGCCTTGTGGAAAGTCCAAGGTCCTCCCCACTCCATCCAGGTCTAGGAAGGTGAACATCCAAACTGGCTAGGCTCCCACAAAGCCAGAACATGAAGTAGGATCAAAACCCCATGCCATTGTCCTTGGCTTCTCATCAGTTCTCATTGTCCGCCATGTTCAGAGAGTCCGGTTTTATCCCATGCTTTTTCAGTCACAGTCCAGCTGACCTTGGTGAGCTCCCAATAGATTAGCCCCACTGTCTCAGTGGGTGGGTGCACCCCTCGTGGTCCTGACTTCCTTGCTCATGTTCTCCCTCCTTCTGCTCCTCATTGGGACCTTGGGAGCTCAGTCCGGTGCTCCAGTGTGGGTCTCTGTCTCTATCTCCATCCATCACCAGATGAAGGTTCTATGGTGATATGCAAGATATTCATCAGTATGGCTATAGGATAGGGTCATTTCAGATTCCCTATCCTCAGCTGCCCAAGGAACTAACTGGGGACATCGCCCTGGGCACCTGGGAGCCCCTCTAGGTTCAAGGCTCTTGCCAACCCTAAGGTGGCTCCCTTAACTAAGATATGTGCTTCCCTGCTCCCCTATCCAACCTTCCTTTATCCCAATCATCCAGTTTCCCCAATTTCCCCCCATCCTTCCCTTCTCACTTTTCTTTCCCCATCTCCCCTTATCCCCATCCCACCCCACCCCACCCCCAAGATCCCAGTTTTTTGCCCTGCATTCTGGTCTACTTCCCATAACCAGGAGGATAGCTATTAGTTTTTCTTTGGGTTCACCTTCTTATTTAGCTTCTCTAGGATCACAGATTACAGACTCCGTGACGTTTATTTATGGCTAGAAACCAATTATGAGTGAGTACACCCCATGTTCATCTTTTTGGGTCTGGGTTACCTCACTCAGGATAGTGTTTTCTATTTCCATCCATTTGCATGCAAAATTCGAGAAGTCATTGTTTTTTACCGCAGAGTAGTACTCTAATGTGTATATATTCCACACTTTCTTTATCCATTCTTCCATTGAAGGACATCTAGATTGTTTCCAGGTTCTGGCTATTACAAATAATACTGCTATGAACATAGTTGAACAAATGCTTTTGTCATATGATAGGGCATCTCTTGGGTATAATCCCAAGAGTGGTATTGCTGGGTCCAGGGGTAGGTTGATCCCGAATTTCCTGAGAAACTGCCACACTGATTTCCAAAGTGGTTGCACAAGTTTGCATTCCCACCAGCAATGGATGAGGGTACCCCTTTCTCCACAACCTCTCGAGCAAAGGCTATCATTGGTGTTTTTTATTTTAGCCATTCTGACAGGTATAAGATGATATCTCAAAGTTGTTTTGATTTGCATTTCCCTGATCGCTAAGGAGGTTGAGCATGACCTTAAGTGTCTTTTGGCCATTTGAACTTCTTCTGTTGAGAATTCTCTGTTCAGTTCAGTGCCCCATTTTTTTAATTGGGTTAATTAGCATTTTAAAGTCTAGTTTCTTGAGTTCTCTATATATTTTGGAGATCAGACCTTTGTCTGTTGCAGTGTTGGTGAAGATCTTCTCCCAGTCAGTAGGTTGCCTTTTTGTCTTAGTGACAGTGTTCTTTGCTTTACAGAAATTTCTCAGTTTCAGTAGGTCCCATTTATTCAATGTTGCCCTTAATGACTGTGCTGCTGGGGTTATACATAGGAAGCGATCTCCTGTGCCTATATGTTGTAGGGTACTTCCCACTTTCTCTTTTTTTTTTTTTTTTTTTTTTTTTGGTTTTTCGAGACAGGGTTTCTCTGTAGCTTTGGTGCCTGTCCTGGAAATAGCTCTTGTAGACCAGGCTGGCCTCGAACTCCCAGAGATCCGCCTGCCTCTGCCTCCCGAGTGCTGGGATTAAAGGCGTGCGCTACCACCACCCGGCTAAACATGCTAGGTTTTTTTTTGGTGTTGTTGTTGTTTTTGTTTTTTTTGTTTTTGTTTTTTTTTTGTTTGTTTGTTTGTTTGATTTTCGAGACAGGGTTTCTCTGTGGCTTTGGAGCCTGTCCTGGAACTAGCTCTGTAGACCAGGCTGGTCTCGAACTCACAGAGATTCACCTGCCTCTGCCTCCCAAGTGCTGGGATTAAAGGTGTGTGCCATCATCGCCCGGCCCCACTTTCTCTTCCAAAGTGGTTGCATAAGTTTGCATTCCCACCAACAATGGATGAGTGTTCCCCTTACTCCACATCCTCTCCAGCATAGGTTATCATTGTTTTTTTTTGGATTTTAGCTATTCTGACAGTTCTTCCCACTTTCTCTTCTATCAGCTTCAGTGTGTTCGGACTGATATTGAGGTCTTTGATCCATTTGGACTTGAGTTTTGTGCATGGTGATAGATATGGGTCTATTTTCATTCTTCTACAGGTTGACATCCAGTTGTGCCAGCACCATTTGTTGAAGATGTTTTCTTTCTTCCATTGTATACTTTTAGCTCCTTTATCGAAAATGAGGTGTTCATAGGTTTGTGGGTTAAAAACCGGGTCTTCTATACGATTCCATTGGTCGACTTCTCTGTTTTTATGCCAGTACCACGCTGTTTTCATTACTATAGCTCTGTAATAGTGTTTGAAGTCAGGGATGGTAATGCCTCCAGACAATCCTTTATTGTATAAGATTTTTTTGGCTATCCTGGGATTTTTTGTTTTTCCATATAAAGTTGATTATTGTCATCTCCAGATCTGTGAAGAATTTTGATGGGATTTTGGTGGGGATTGTATTGAATCTATAAATTGCCTTTGGTAGAATTGTTATTTTTACTATGTTGATCCTCCCAATCCAAGAGCAAGGGAGATTCTTCCATTTTCTGCTATCCTCTTCAATTTCTTTCTTCAATGCCTTAAAGCTCTTGTCAAATAGATCTTTCACTTCCTTGGTTAGAGTTACCCCAAGATATTTTATACTGTTTGTGGCTATCGTGAAAGGTGATGCTTCTCTGATTTCCCTCTCTGTTTCCATATCCTTTGTGTATAAGAGGGCGACTGATTTTTTGGAGTTGATCTTGTATCCTGTCACATTACTAAAGGTGTTTATCAGCTGTAGGAGTTCTTTGGTAGAGTTTTTGGGGTCGCTTATGTACACTATCATATCATCTGCAAATAATGAAAGTTTAACTTCTTCCTTTCCAATTCGAATCCCCTTGATCCCCTTATGTTGTCTTATTGCTATTGCTAAAATTTCAAGCTCTATATTGAAGAGGTATGGAGAGAGTGGACAGCCTTGTCATGTTCTTGATTTTAGTGGGATGGCTTTGAGTTTCTCTCCGTTTAATTTGATGTTAGCTGTTGGCTTGCTGTAAATAGTTTTTATTATATTTAGGTATGACCCTTGTATCCCTAATCTCTACAAGAATTTTATCATAAAAAGATGTTGAATTTTGTCAAATGCTTTTTCAGCATCTAATGAAATGATCATATGGTTTTTTTCTTTCAGTTTATTTATATGGTGGATTACATTGATAGATTTTCATATGTTGAACCAGCCCTGCATCTCTGGGATGAAGCCTACTTGATCATAATGGATAATTTTTCTAATGTGTTCATGGATTCAGTTTGCCAGTATTTTGTTGAAGATTTTTGCGTCGATGTTCATGAGTGAGATTTGCCTGTAATTCTCTTTCTTGGTGGAGTCTTTGTGTGGTTTTGGTATTTCATTTTCATTAGTGTTGCTTGTTTCTCAGCCCTGTTTTGTAATAACAACACAGAAATAGCCTCACACTATCCATAACTTGATAGAATTAAGAGAGAGATGCAAAATTTGACCTAAATATGAAATATAGTCGGCCAGAATCCATTTCTGGGGAAGATAGTGGCAAACTGTTATGATGGAGTTATTATTGAGCTATTCTATATTATCCCTCATGAAGAAGATTTTACAAAGCTGAGGAGAGTTACTCACTGCTGTGACCCTAGCGTATGGTAGGCTGAAGTAAGAGGATGGCCAAGAGTTAAAGGCCAGCCTTCTTTACATAGTGAATGAATAGCAGGTTAGCTAGGGTGCACAGTGATCCTAGAATTAATGCTTATAAGCATGCAGAAGAGTTTTGGGGACAGCATAAGATTTAAATCAGTGCAGTAAGTAAGTAAGACCTGTATTTACCCAATGTGACCAGGCACCTTCCCACTGTTGAGGGCTCATACTCAACAAAAACCTAAGTAAAGAGAAAGGGAGATAGAAAGAATGCTAGATGTTAGTAAATAGTGTGGGGGTTGTTGTTTGTTTGTTTATTTGTTGTTGTTTCTTTGAGACCATCATGTAGGAGGAAGGCAGAGTGGAGGAAGTATGTCACTGGGTCATGTCCTTAGGTTCTGGACTGTAGCAGCTTTTTATATCCACCTTTTTTTTCACTTTCCTGGCTGCAGCAATGTCTGCTGCTTTGCTGCTCTCCTTCGACCACGGTAGACTAAGGTGAACCTCTGAAAGTGTGAGCCAAGGTAAAATTGTCCTCCCTTGGTCCTGCCAGTGTTCTATCACACCGGCAAGAAAATTACCAGATATGGATAACAAACTAATGTATATGGTTTTCTTCATCTCTTTTAAGAGTCTTATAAAAAACAGAATACTCAAAGTGACACAATACGTTACCATAGATAAAGTTCTACATTAATTTGAGGTTAATGTATACCTAGTAATTTGAGGTAGATAATGTTGAATAATTAAGGAAAGTTATACAAGCATATAGGCACAAAGAACCTGAAGGAGGCAAACATGGCGATGCCCACCTCTCTTCACTTGGGAGGCAGAGGCAGGAGGATCTCAAGTTTGAGAACAACTTAGGCTTCTTGGCACTCTATTTCAGACACATAGCAATAATAATAACCAAGTAAGTAA
This sequence comes from Neodon shergylaensis, assembly GCA_025134845.1. Classification (NCBI taxonomy): domain Eukaryota; kingdom Metazoa; phylum Chordata; class Mammalia; order Rodentia; family Cricetidae; genus Neodon; species Neodon shergylaensis. The sequence continues at coordinate 18,291,543 of JABTXL010012406.1, forward strand.
TACAGCTTCTAACCTTAAGTTCCACTTTATGGAAATGTACGTGTTATCCACACATTGTATGCTAAGGAGATAGGCCACCAGCTCACTTTCATAGTTGAAGAAAAATTACTTTTCAAACACAACACAATATCTTATAAAAATAAGTAAACAAAATTATTGAAACTCCCTTAATAATGAAGTAGGTCCTCCTTGACTGAGAAAAAAAAAGCCTATCTTTTTTCTAATGAAAAACATTAGGGCACCCTTGCTGTAGTCAATTATTTTACAAGAACAATTTCCAGGTGGGTCCATATATGTTTTTCTTTGGGTTCACCTTATTACTTAGCTTCTCTAGGATCATGAACTATAGGCTCAATGTCCTTTGTTTATAGCTAGTATCCACTTATGAGTGAGTACATACCATATTTCTTTTTTGCAGTCTGGGTTACCTCACACAAGATATAGACCCACCTGAAATTGGAAACAGATAAGACTGCCTGACAAAATTGGGAGCATGGGGGTGAGGGGGGTAAAAGGAAGGGGAGAAGTGGAAGATAAAGGGAGAAGGGGAGGGATAAGGGGAACTTGAGGAAATGGATGGAGGAAGGACAGATTTGAGAAAAGGAAAGAGATACCTTGATTGAGGGAGCCATTGTGGTGTTAGCAAGTAACTTGGCTCTAGAAAAATTCTCAGGAATCCACAAGAATGACCCCAGCTAAGATCCTATGCAATAGAGGAGAGGGTGCCCAAACTGGCTTTGCCCTGTAGTCAGACTGATGAATATCTTAAATATCACCATAGAACCTTCATCCAACAACAGATGAAAAAAGAGGCAGAGTCCCACATCGGAGCACTGGACTGAGCTCCCTAGGTCCAGTTGAAGAGTAAAAGGAATGAAAATATAAGCAAAGAGGTCAAGACCATGAAGGGTTCATCCACTGAAACAGTTTACTTGAGCTAATAGGAGCTCACCAGCTCCAGCTGGACTGGGAAGGAACAAGCATAGGACCAAACTAGTCCCTCTGAATGTGGCTGACAGTTGTATGGCTGGGGCAGACTGAGAGGCTACTGGCAGTGGCACTGGGATTTACCTCAACTGCATGTACTGCCCAGCATGATTCAACCTTCTTATTGGAGGTATTTGTTAATAACAAAAGGAAGTGCATAAAGACATACTTTGGGGAGGGAAGGGAGCAATCTTGTTGTTATGTTTAGAAGTGAAATAATCATACTTATGTGGAAAATTCAAATAGTATGTAAATTACTGCAATAAATGTAAATAATTTAATGGGGTAGCAGGTTAAAATCAACATAAATAGTCTTTTCATGTACAAACAAAAAATTACTAAAACCCTATTTATGAGAGCAGATGTGTGTATATTTGTAGGTTGACAGATTACGTACACAGTTATGCTAATATACATCTGTGTCGTATCCAGAGCCTCTGGGTGCTGGAAACCTGACTACAGTTGGCAAGAGAAGGAAGACAAACACACAGAGTGGAGGAGGGGAGGGCTGTTCTTGCTCTGATGGAGCACACCAACTATGGCAACACCTAGGAACCTAGCAGATTTATTCTGCGCAGTACAGTAGGAGGTCTCTGTCGGAGAGCATTATCAGGCTGTAGACATCTGGAGGAGGAAGCTGCAACAGCTAGTCTTTGCACACGTGTCAGCATTCACACTGGGTCAGAGAAAGGCTTTGCCAATTCTGAGCTGAACCCATACGGGGAATACTTTGCTGTTTCTGTGAGTCTGAGGCATCGGTCCTTGACATAGCTGTGCCTGTGTCAGACAATATGAATTCACTCTGCACTGTGTCCATTCTTCACACACTCAAGGCTTCTGCAGCACATGTGCACATATCTAGAAATAAACTTAACAAGAAGCATACTGTGGAGCAGGGAATCACATAACTTAATTAAGGGAGCCATCTTAGGGTTGGCAAGAGACTTGAACCTAGAGGGGCTCCCAGGTGCCCAGGGCGATGTCCCCAGTTAGCTCCTTGGGCAGCTGAGGATAGGGAACCTGAAATGACCCTATCCTATAGCCATACTGATGAATATCTTGCATATCACCATAGAACCTTCATCTGGCGATGGATGGAGATAGGGACAGAGACCCACACTGGAGCACCGGACTGAGCTCCCATGGTCCCAATGAGGAGCAGAAGGAGGGTGAACATGAGCAAGGAAGCCAGGACCAGGAGGGGTGCACCCACCCACTGAGAGGGGGGCTGATCTATTGGGAGCTCACCAAGGCCAGCTGGATTGTGACTGAAAAAGCATGGGATAAAACCGGACTCTCTGAACATGGCGAACAATGAGGGCTGATGAAAAGCCAATGACAATGGCACTGGGTTTTGATCCTACTTCATGTTCTGGCTTTGTGGGAGCCTAGCCAGTTTGGATGTTCACCTTCGTAGACCTGGGTGGAGGGGGGAGGACCTTGGACTTTCCACAAGGCAGGGAACCCTGACTGCTCTTCGGACTGGAGAGGGAGGGGGAGAGGAGTGGGGGGAGGAGGAGGGGGAGGGAAATGGGAGGCTGGGAGGAGGCGTGAATTTCTTTTTTTTTTCTTTCAATAAAAAAAACTACTGTGAAAAACCACGATGCATCATTAAGCTTGGAAAGGAAGGTCTGAGGATAGGTTAGACTTGGAGAGCGCAGTCTGATGCGAGGAAGACATCAACATTCCTTTAACTAATTTATACATTTAAGGTAAATGCTGTAGAAATGTCATTATGATTTTTTTCCTTGAGCTATAAAGGATTATTACAAAGTTAATTTCAGAGTGAGTAAAAAGTAACATAAAGATCTGAACAAAAAAGACTAATGTCTGAGAGAACTTGCACCCCCATATATTAAAATATGTTTTAAAAGCCTCGGCAATTAAAATGATAATGCTCAAATAAGCAGATAGGTAAGAGACCTGAAATTAAAATGCATGTGTACTCTTAAACTGTTACAGAAACAAGCACGACAAAGTAAGTAGCATCTCATATGAGTAGGGAGAGAGCAAGAAGTTGTGAAAGTGGTGTAGGCATAGCCTCCTAGCAGGAGTGGGCCCCTTCTTTATAGTACGCATCAGGTAAGTACTCAGTGGTTCGAAGCAAACGGTCCACCTGCTTGATGTCTGACGGAAAGAGACGGCTCAAGGGGTAAAGTGCTTGCTGCGCAGGCATGAGAACCTGAGTTCTGATCCCCAAACCCATGTTAAGAAAAGACAAAAATCCAGACAGGACTGTACCTGTAACCACAGCACTGGGGAGTGGAGACAGGCTGATTCTGGGACTCAGTCACCAGTCAGTCTAGATGAAACAGAATTGCAGGCTACTGAGAGGTTGTGTCAAAAAAATTAGGTGGAGATCTAAGTGAGGAAGCCACACTCACACATGCACACACATGTGTATTGTTCAGTTTACTAAGTGACAAAATCAGGCATAGGCAACAGCAATGCATTACAAAGTGTGAATGGTCTATCCATGATTAAACCTACTCTATAATGAAACACATTTAGAAGCCACATGACCAGACCTTCTGGAATCCCAGCCCAAATCATGATTGCACCCATTCCACAGCCTCATCTCCCTGAAGGAAAGAGTTTAAACACATGCCAGTCACGAATTAGAAAGAAGTGAGGGGCTGCTTTACCAAGGGTTTTTTTTTTTTAATCGCTTTGAGTGCATTTTCACACGGGGTGAGAGTAGATGAAATCTAGTGGTAGAATCAATATGCAAAAAGTCGTTAAAACTACATGAAAAATACATGGATGATTATTACAACATTTTTTTAATCACTAGCTATGGACAATAACTTTGAAAAGGTATTTAAATGCAAAATTGAGGTGAAGAGAGAGATGGTGGGTCATACGGAAGTTCTCAGTGATACCCCACACTACTAGGCTTCGGTAGTAGATGTCGTTGCTTGGACTGTAATTGCCTGTTTTTCCATTTCCAAGTTAACTGACCTACCAAGAAATTCCCTGAGATGAATAGCAGTGGCGTGGAATGTCATGGTATTCAGAGATTTTGTGTGCAAGAGGTCATTTTAGGCCTATCATAATGGCAAGATGCCACTGCTGAATTAAACTGTGAAAATGAATGATGTCTTTATGCTCAAAACTAAAAGCTCACAATATATTTATTGTCCTATTGCTAAAAAATGCTCAGTTTGTAACCCATTCCTTTTTCGCATTAATGGAGTACTCTCTCAACTGTACAGAAATGCAAGTGGAATCAACATCATGAAACACAAAGACAACTCAAAAGTCTCCTACTTTACAAATCGGAAAACTGGATCTTCTTGGGTTCTTGGGGCACTGAGCAGAGAAACAAAAACAAGAGATGGCCATCCCATCTACTGTTTCTTCCACGACCTAATGTTAAAGCACCCTAATATTTCCCACAAACCCATTCATCCAGTTGGCAAATGAAAATTCTCCAAAGAACATTGAAGCAAACTTTGCCCCTCAGGTGACTTTCTAGTTAGCTTCATCTCCCCTGTCACCCTGAGAAGACTTAAAAAGAGCCTTTTCTGTCTTTATTTTGCCAGGTCTGTCATGGAGCCTGACAAACAGCAATCAAAATATGCTCAGTGGAAAATAAAAAGATGTCACAGATGCACCAAAATTTCTAAAGCTCTTCCTGAAAGCAAAATGACTGCCATGTTTCATCAAAAAGATAAAAGAGGAAATGTCTTTTTAGCATATGAGAGTAATTAAATTTGAGCATTGGGTTTTGTTTGTCTTGTGAAAGCAGTTTACTCACTTCAAGTAGTTCAGGTTGTTATCCATAGTGTCTGAGGCTTCTTTTCATGTATCTATGGCTCATTAAAAACCCCAACATGTAACTGTACTTAGTAACCCTAGTAATGAAGAATATCCATCGTAATGCTACCATGTAAAGTTTTACAGTTCGAAACTGGAATATCTGCATCAATTATATCATTATTTCTTCCAAAGAGAAATTATGTTTGTCAACGATGTTTTTAACTTCCTATCTAAATTTATTTTCATGCCTAAAATCAATTATATAATTTCTTAAAGACTTAATTAAAGGCGATTATCAGATGTATTTTATTTGAGAGGGAATATATTTTCATTCTTATGTGTGTTGTCTCAAGTATCTAGGAAAATTCTGTGAATGTGAACGCTGTCAAGTGAATCCAATAAAACATTTACTGCTCCAGGTAAATGAGTTACAGCAAATTAAGTAACTCATTTTTGTGTTTACGAGGGCTTTTTAGTGCACCCTTGTGGCAAAGTAATAAATTACAAATGCAACATTCAGAAAAAGTCCTGAGCATAAGGCCAGAGAAGCAAGGAGTATACTGCATTCAGGAAGCTTTCAACCACTGCCTGGTCACAGAAAGAAAAACAAAAGTAAGTTAGTACTGCTTTATAGGACACATGTCACAGAAAGCATTCTTACCCACTGAGTCATCTGCCTGAGCCCCAAAAGTTATATTTTGAAAAGCAAGAAGATACCTACACATAATTCAGAAAATCAGTGACAGAGAGATGGAGAAAGAGTGGAGAAGAAAACCATGAAGGACCAGACCATTGAATTTCTAATTTCAAAACGGATGTCGGGTTAATTTGTATTTATTACATTATCACTTACACATAAAAACATGAATAAATAAAGTACACTGGAGTCTCCAAGGACAGTGCCTGACAAAACAAAGATAAAAATGCTGTGCCACTGGCTACAAACAACAGAACAATAAAACAGAAGACAAACATAATTAATGTCACTTTCTGCACATTATAAAACATAACAGGAGGTATGGTGTGGTTAGGCAGTGCAGAATCTCAACTTGCTGTAAATTTTTAATTGATCATTTTGTGGTCTGTCCCATACAGGTGCCTGCAGCAGACATCACATGCCCATTGTTAAACTCTGTGCCAATCCAAAATCAAGTACACAGCTTAGTAAATACATTATGACTAATGGTATATTATTCAAATATTAAGGTTAATCTAACGTTAAGAATTTTTTTTATAATTTAAGACAGAGAATATATTATTTTCAAAAATATTTATTCTAGACATATGACACACAATGCCTTTGTGAAAAACAGCATTATCATACTCATGGGCATGTAGCTAAGGATAAAACATATGCTTTGCATCTGTGGAGCCCTGAGATAAACTCTAAGCATAGTTTTTTTTAAAGCACTGATGTACAGATTTAATTTATATATTTAAAATATATCTGAGAGTGTAGTTTGATGTTAACAACTAAAATGTTATTGTTTCATATTAAAATATTTTTCCATTTAATTTTTAAAGGTAGGCTAGAGCCAGCTTGTCTTATCACTTCCAAAGTCTCTGTTTAGTGACTTGTAATAGGACTAGGAATCCTACCCACCCCGAGTCAAGACAAATAGTCTTTGTCTCATCAAGAGAATCTGGTGTCATGAGAAAAAAAAACAAGGAATCTGGAACCTAAGATGGCCCATGAGTGCTGAAAGGGTTATGAACAATGTCATCTGGCTAGTGGAAACAGGAGAAGGCCTTTCATAGAATAGAGTGGAGTGACCATGCCGGTCTTAAATTGGGTGATATCTGGCTCTAAATGGAAAGTCCTGGATATTCAGTGGGAATGATAAACGCAGAGAATGGGTGGATTAAACGCTACTGAACCTGAAGGTTCTTAAAACAAGTACACAAATAATTACCCAGTGTGAAATAAAGAACTTGAGAAGGTAAGCATTGCATAATTTTCTTAGGAACTCATTAAACTCCTTTTAGTGCTATAAATGCTCAAGGTTTCTAATATTAGTTCCATCTTCCTTTCTCCAACCCCAAGTTATGAGAAGTAAAAGATATTTTTCATTTATCCATTGAGTGACAGACACAGTGTTAAACATGGAGTAATTATAGTGTAGAAGTCCTCTATTCAAGGGCAAATAGAAGATAGTTAAAGATGAATTGTAAGTAGAGAGAAGAGTTTGGATATGTAAATGTCTAAAGATGCAAGACCACCTTGCTGCCTTCAAAGAGCTTCATGCTCAGTGAAGTCAGCACATAGACAATGAACGTGAGTGTGGTGAGGTCTTAGCACTAGATTTATAAAGAACCTTCTACTAGACATCTCCAGTATATAGCTCTTGAGGCCATATGTGTTCCAGAATATCTATGAACATTGTTCAACACATCTGTAGTAGACAATATCACATCACAATGTCAAAGAGGTAGACACTCCTGTACCACCTTAAGCTTTTATTAGACTCCACCCTTAGTGCTAAAATGCCATGAAAAATCATGGAATTGTATCTTGAAGAACCACCCCACACACACACACACAATTTACTACAATGGAATAAAAAGAGAATCATGAAGTGTTAAAATATCTAATAGGATTAGAATGATAAGGACTTTACATCTGGCTATGGAGTTTTAAGGACAGGGTGTCTTTATTTGAAACAACCACAACAGCAGACAAAATGTGAGAAACATGGAACAGCAATGTTCTATGTATCTGATCCTTTGCTATCACAGGAAAAGGTCACACAGAGAGGTTCATTCTGCTACTGCTATAGCCTAGTGCCTGGTCTCTCAAGTCTCCATATAGAGAAAGGGTTCAGAGTAGGAGGCTGGCAAATTTCCTGGGTGGAGAAAAAAAAGTACAGAAAATTCAAACTAGGGAGAGACATAAAGATTATCATCAAGAAGAAATCTTCAGAGTGAGGGAATTCTAGGGAAAGGATGAGTTTGAATGAGTATGAGTATGAATCTGAGGAGACCACCAAAGGCTAAGAAAAAACATTTAAATAAAAAAATTAAAACAGCTTTAAACTTTATAAAGCATTGGAAACTGAATATAGTTGGGTACTGTGGTAGCACCAGCATTTGGGAAGGGAGACACAGGTGAGTAAAAGTTCAAGCTCCTTCCTTGTCTACCTACAGGGTTCAGCGCAGCCTGGAATACTGGAGACCCTGTCCAAAGGGAAAGGAATGGGACAGGAAGGAAGGAAGAAAATGGGAAAGATGGAGGGAGCATTAGAGGAGTCCATCCATATATGGAACAAAGGACCAAAAATAAGGTGTCTTCTCACCATCTAGCGTAGTGAAGCACGGAACATAATACAACACTTAGAAGGGTTTGCTTCTGTAGTCACTTAACATAAATCCTAAGGCTTTATGGTTAATCAGTTGGTTTAATTAGAGTAAGACCATAATGAATCAGCAGTATATGAGAAATCCTATTTTTGACACAGCGAACAAAATTTTAGCATTAACTATTCCAATAGACTTGTGACATCTCACTGTGGCTTTGAATTTGTGTATATCTATGACAGCTATGATGAAGACCATTCGTGTTTGCCAATTTGATAAATCCATTGAAGAAGTATGTATCAACATTTTTATATATTTTCTAATCCAATATTTAAATTCTTATTTGAGTTATGAGTACCAGGATATCTGCTATGAGATAGTATCTCCTACATATGACAAGAAAGCTACATGCATAAAATCTCAGCAATGTGATCATCTATGCAAGACCAATATGACAACAATGGTAGTTCACACGCCAACATAGATGGGAGAAATCTCACAAGGCCCCACGCTTAGATGAAAAACTCTAAATAGTTAATGGCTAGGCTACTGATAGAGTGAGATTCAATGATGTACAGTAATGAGCCCCAAGAAAGTTATCCAATTCTATGTGGCCAGCTCTAAATACATATACACATAGCAATAATAGCTAAAGAAGAAGACATACATCAAAGAAACTTCCCCTTTGCAGCAAACAGAGACCATCACAGAAAGCTACAACTGGTCAAATTGCAGAGAACAACCAATTGTAGGGTGCACAGCCCCAATGGATATGTTTACAATACAACTCCTGCACCTAAGACTCAGGAAATACTGCAGAAGAGGCCATGGAAAGATTGTAAGAAGCAGTGAAAGACGTACATCTGCTGAAGATTTTTGTTCTCCTATAATTTCAAGAAAGCTATGCTCACAATACTGCAACAATATGGTTGACTAAACAAGTTCCAAACAAGGACAACACTTATAGACCTGTTAACATGGAAGGAAGTGATATTTTGGGGCCCTATCCATAAATGGGGAACTGCAGACTGACTGCTGAAAAGGAGAATTAATCTTCTCCAGGGATAAGCTCCCTAAAGCCCCCAAATCTTCTCCAGGGATAAGCTCCCTAAAGCCCCCAAACTGGCTGTATGATACCAAATGGTCAACCCTGAAATCATATATGTACAAGTAACACAAAGGAGACTCAACAGAATATATTTACATGTGTGTGTGTGTGTGTGTGTGCATGTGTCAGTGTGTGAAGCAATAGTAATTAAAGAAAGAAGGTCATGAATTTAAGATGAAGTTGGAACACAGGACGAGTTGGAAGTGGAAGGTATACTAATGATGTGAATACATTACTCATTACTCATGTATAAAATTCTCAAAAAGTAAATAATTAATAAATAATATATCTTATTTGTTATGCATATGATTTATTAATAGACTCTCCCAGCTGACTACTTTTGTTCATCTTACATGAATAAAAGAATCTTTGCACAGTAAACATTTTAATTTTTTGTGAAACAGAACTTACTGTGTTTTTCTTGAAGAATGCTTTTTGTATTTTATCTAGGAAGTTTTTACCTAATCATAGCTCATAAAGGACTTCCATTACATTATCTTGCCTTATGTTTTAGATCAATGCTCCACTTTGAGCAATTTGGAAAAAGTTCTTTACTTTGTTGTTACTAGTCCACTGATGTTATGTGATCACAGACTGTTAGTTAAAAACATTTCCTCAATCTCTACATTATTTCTCAGTGCTGACAAAAGTCAGTTGTGCACAATAGCACTCATATATTCCTCTGTTATCTCATTTATCAATGTAGCTGTCTTGCTGCAATGACTCTGTATTGTAAATTGGGAGGTGTGATTCCACTTAACATGCTTGTCTATGCCTAAACAAACATTCTGTTGTTAACTTCCACAAACAACAAAAAAATATGTTTAATCTACACTTTGGATTGAAAAAAAATTCTATGAAATTATCAGAAACTTCGTCAAGAAAAGATGGACTCTAAAAAGAAATCCCACACTAGCTCAGAATTGAGTATAATAAAAGGTTACTTATTTAGGGGTAGACTCACAGATCATAATCTTCTGCATGGGGAACAGGAACAGAATTCAGCAGCTGGAAGAGAAAGTGACCACGTGCTTTACATCAGCATCTATAGTATTAGAGGCCATGCCCAAGTATCTTAAAGGCTACTGGCTGAAAGAGTCCCCACAGTACTCAAGTATAAGCAATTATATGAATGGAAAAGGGCAATAGCTCAAGAATTATATGCAAGAATATTTAAGAATGTTTTATGACAAAAATGGTGTTTAATGTAAATGTGTAAATATTTTAACTAGCTTTTTTTTACAATTGCACTCACTATTTCAAATAAAGGAAGCTAAACACTCATCTCATATCACCACTGTTGGAGGAAGGGTGGCTTCTTGATTCCCAGCTGCTTATCCCCAAAATAATCACACAGAAACTGTATTAATTAAATCACTGCATGGCCCATTATCTCTAACTTCTTATTGGCTAACTCTTAAATATTAATTTAACCCATTTCTATTAATCTGTGTATCACCATGTAGCAGTGGCTTACCAGCAAAGTTTCCACATGTCTGACTCTGGCAGTGGCTCTATGGCGTCTCCCTAACTCTGCCCTTCTTTCTCCCAGAATTCAGCTTAGCTTTCCATGCCTACCTAAGTTCTGCCTTGCTATGGGTCCAAGGCAGTTTCTTTATTCATTAATGGTCATCACAGCACACAGAGGGGACTCCCACATCACCTCTGCTTTTCCATTTAAATAAAAAGGAAGGTTTTAACTTTAATGTGGTAAAATTACATATTAAAAAACAGGTTAGGAAAGAATCACAGTTACAATATTTCTATTTACTTTATCTTTTATCATAACTAAGGAAAACTATAACTATCTATCTATTCGTCAACTTCATCAAAGACTCCAGAAGGATATAATATTACCTAAGTAAACAGGAAGTACTTTGTAACCAACTTCCAAAACTCTAGAATTGACAGAGACATTTCGTTGCCTGGACAGTCCACCCAAAGTTTTTCTGTAACATTGGGACATCCATCTTCTAGTCTACTAGCCCATAGTATCCAGCAGACTTTTCAATGAAGCAAGAAATTTCAAAGACAGCTCCGCCTATATTGGCAGTTTGTCAGTCACTTCTTCTATGTCCTGCAGAATGTCTGGCAGACTCTTCATGTAGCAGGAACCCCAAAGGATCATCCCACCTTTAGGCAAGTTCAGCAGTCATTTCTCTGTCCTGTGTGTCTAGTCCATTTTATCAAGCAGTCCAGGAAAGAGCAGTTTCTTGCCCAAATAGCTAACAAACTACGTAAGGAGCCTCTTCGATGTCCATCTTCCTCTTGAAGCAATTGGTCCTTCCAGAAGCAGATGAGTCTTACTGTCATAAAAAGTCCTAAGTTCTTAAAACATTTTCAATGTCATATTTTGAAGATCTCTAAAAGATTTTAAGAAATCTGAAATGTACCCTACAACAGATGGGCACAGGAGATCGCTTCCTATGTATAACCTTAGCAGCACAGTCATTAAGGGCAACATTGAATAAATGGGACCTACTGAAACTGAGAAGCTTCTGTAAAGCAAAGGACACTGTCACTAAGACAAAAAGGCAACCTACTGACTCGGAGAAGATCTTCACCAACCCTGCAACAGACAAAGGTCTGATCTCCAAAATATATAGAGAACTCAAGAAACTAGACTTTAAAATGCTAATTAACCCAATTAAAAAATAGGGCACTGAACTGAACAGAGAATTCTCAACAGAAGAAGTTCAAATGGCCAAAAGACACTTAAGGTCATGCTCGACTTCCTTAGCGATCAGGGAAATGCAAATCAAGACAACTTTAAGATACCATCTTACACCTGTCATAATGGCTAAAATAAAAAACACCAATTATAGCCTTTGCTCGAGAGGTTGTGGAGAAAGGGGTACACTCATCCATTGCTGGAGGGAATGCAAACTTGTGCAAGCACTTTGGAAATCAGTGTGGCGGTTTCTCAGGAAATTCGGGATCAACCTACCCCTGGACCCAGCAATACCACTCCTGGGAATATACCCAAGAGATGCCCTATCGTACAACAAAAGTATATGCTCAACTATGTTCATAGCAGAATTGTTTGTAATAGCCAGAACCTGGAAACAACCGAGATGTCCCTCAGTGGAAGAATGGATGAAGAAAGTGTGGAATATATACACATTAGAGTACTACGCTGCGGTAAAAAACAATGACTTCTCGAATTTTGCATGCAAATGGATGGAAATAGAAAACACTATCCTGAGTGAGGTAACCCAGACCCAAAAAGATGAACATGGGATGTACTCACTCATAATTGGATTCTAGTCATTAATAAAGGTCACGGAGTCTATAATTGGTGATCCTAAAGAAGCTAAATAAGAAGGTGAACCCAAAGAAAAACATATAGTTATCCTCCTGGCTATGGTAAGTAGACAAAATTGCCGGGGAAAAAATTGGGATCTTAGGGGTGGGGTGGGGTGGGATGGGGGTAAAGGGAGATGGGGAGAGAAAACTGAGAAGGGGAGGATGGGGGGAACTTGGGGAAACAGGATGATTGGGATAAAGGAAGGTTGGATAGGGGAGCAGGGAAGCACAAATCTTAGTTAAGGGAGCCACCTTAGGGTTGGCAAGAGCCTTGAACCAAGAGTGGCTCCCAGGAGCCCAAGGCGATGTCCCCAGTTAGTTCCTTGGGCAGCTGAGGATAGGGAACCTGAAATGACCCTATCCTACAGCAATGCTGACGAATATCTTGCATATCACCATAGAACCTTCAGCTGGCACTGGGTTTTGATCCTACTTCATGTTCTGGCTTTGTGGGAGCCTAGCCAGTTTGGATGTTCACCTTCCTAGACATGGACGGAGGGGGGAGGACCTTGGACTTTCCACAGGGCAGGGAACCCTGACTGCTCTCTTTGGACTGGAGAGGGAGGGGGAGAGGAGTGGGGAAAGGGAGAGAAGGGTGGGAGGAGGGGGAGGGAAATGGGAGGCTGGGAGGAGGTGGTATCTTTTTTTTTCTTTTTCTCAATAAAAATTTAAAAAAAAAGAAAGAAATCTGAAATGTATCTCTGTATATCTAGAAAATCTAATTAACATGACTATAAGCTTGACTATTATGAATGACTATTTACCCATATTTCTTAATTATATATTACATTTTTAAATAAACTACACAGTCACAACACGTTAATCAAGAGCAGAAATATACATATAACATGACTGACTTTAAATTTGTATCAATATACCAAGATCTATACCAAAGCAAATTATTAATATCTATATCATATCCTCTTTAAGTATAAAGAAACATTTATAGACAATATTTGGGAATATGGGCATAGTTTTATCCAAACTGCTTCCTGCTGTTTGGGGGCACTGTTATCAGGCCTTCATGGTGCATCCTGCATGCTGGTTCGTCTCATTCAGTAGTTGGGCAAAGAAATTTTTGGGGGTTGTTCATGGTAGCATTTCAGGGGGTCATGTTTTATCAAACCATATTAGTCTGGGAGAATTCCACAGGTTATCATCCTTTGTGGAAACAAAAGAGAAACCTCTTTTGCAAAGCAATATATCCTTAGACTCAAATTTTGAAAACAAGTTACCTTTATAACATACATGCTAGTTTAGCTTAGCAGCCCATACAATGAAATGTCTTTCTGTACATAGGTCTTTCATGGTCAAAAAAAAAAATCAAAGAAGACACAATAATGTACATAATCCAGACTCTGTATATATTCCATATTTACATGGCTTATTTTTTTTTACTCTATTACTCTGTTTCTTTAAAGACTTTGGTTTTTTTTAACCATTTACTTCTTTTCCAACTCTCTATACGCTTTTGCTTCTCTTTCCCAAGTCTACATACAAATCCAATGCTATGACCCATTTAGAGGTCTTTTATGTCTGAATCTGTTCTACTGTGTATCTGTAATTCTTTACTGTCTGGAAGCACTTCTTAAAATGCTAAGTGCTTCTTAAAACCTTAAGCTGCATCATTGCTAGTGGTAATATGGGAGTTCCTGCTTGACCTATCCAGCCCAGCATGACAGAGCTGCTAGCGCCTCTGAGCCATGCACACTGCCCTACTTCTAGGCACACAGCTGGTACATGTCACCACTAAGCAAGCTGCAGTAGTCTGCTCACAAACCCCACTCAAATGCTCTGTAGCCAGACCTCCTGCCCAAAAGAGTCAGAGTTTGCACTGGCAGCATGGCCCAGAAAGCTATCTTTTCAAAACTGTGGCTTATTTTCCGCCATGACTGAATCAGGAAAACTTCTCTAAAATGAGCCATGCTGCTGCCTGCTTCTAGAAAGCAGAGCCCAGACAAGAAAATGTCACTACCAAACCATGCTCAACTCTGTTCTTTTGTGACCAGGATTCCCCTTCAAGCCCTCCCAGGTTTTACATGGATTTAACTAGCCACTTTGGCACCAATTTGTGGCAGGAAGGGCTCTTGTTGGTTCCCATTTGCTTAGCCCTGAAATAATCACACAAAACCTGTATTAATTAAATCACTGCTTGGCCCATTAGCTCTAGCTTCTTATTGGCTAACTCTTACATATTAATTTGATCCATTTCTATTAATCAGTGTAGTGCCATGTGGCAGTGGCTTACCAGCAAAGTTTCCGCATGTCTGACTCTGGTGGCAGCTCCATGGTATCCCTAACTCTACTCATCTTTCTCCCAGCATTAAGCCTAGCTTTCCATGCCTACCTAAGTCCTGCCTTGCTATAGATCCAAAACAGTTTCTTTATTCATTAATGGTAATCACAGCACACAGCAGCGACTCCCACATCACATCACCTGGAATGATTTGGAGGATAAAAATTCTCTAAGATGGAGCTGCAATATTCAACTGGCCTTTTCACAATAAATAGTCAAACGTAAGACAAAATAACACAAAACAACTGAGAGACACAAATAGGCAGACAGGCATACAGATAGAACAAGCTGCTGAGTCATACATTGCCCCTTAATATCTATATGGACCTAGTACAGAAGATTCTAAGTAGAACATAATAATTTAGATGAGTGAAAGGAGTAAAAACTGATCTTAATTGAGGTGCAAGAGGCTGCAGAGCAGAGTGTGGGACTGAAGGATGCACATAGAAATATGCACCATGAGTCTAGGGACTCTATATGATTGCAAAGGTAAGTAAAGTGCCCTGAAGCTTAGGGATGCGCTGCTACCAGAAGGAGTTTGGGCCCTCTATGAGGAAGATATCACAGCAGAATTACAGGTGCTAAAGATTCTCTAAGAGATACCATTAGGGAAAGTAAATAATGCTTCTGAGGATACAGGTCAGCCTTCAAACAGCCTTCTGAGGTTGATCTTGACCTCAGAAAAGAAAAAAATGCTAGTATAAAATCTCTGCACATAGCTCCACAAATGTCCCAGTCTTGGTTGGGGGAAATCTTTGTGCCACAGTCAACTACTGGAGCAATTTCATGTCTTACTTAATGGGCCTACATGTGCTCCCCTGTTGTTCTCATTCCTTGGCCCTTTTGGTGAACCTGTTGTTTTATTCATAGGGACATCTGGAACAGCACTTCTTGATATGTGAATCCCAGTGGCACATGTTGCAACCTTTGACAGTCTACTGCTTCATGTGCACCATCTGCTTTGCTATAGTTTGAAATCTCTGTGGATTCTGTGCTCATATCTTCTCAAGGAGAAATTTAGAAACTGGAGTGAGGTGCAATGGAGAAAGGTTCACAAGTATCTGGGGACGCATGAGCTTTTCAAAAAAGGCTCAGTGGTCCCTGCTCCATTGTCCTTTTCACATTCTCCCACAAGCTGAGCTATCTTTTGGCTGATCTTGGAGATGTAGCTGATGTTGTGACAAAAATTTTATCACTGACAAAGACATATCAACAAAAGAAATAATGCAGACAAGAAAAGCAGACTCAAACATATAAAGGCTTATTGTATGGTATAAATGTGACAACTTGAATGAAGAAAACATACACCTTCTATAAAAACAACTGAAGTTTGCTTGAGAAAAAAATAAGAACATTGAAAAGGCTGAATTTCCTGAAACATTTTTTTTTTGGTTTTTTCAAGACAGGGTTTCTCTGTAGCTTTGGTGCCTGTCCTGGAACTAGCTCTTGTAGACCAGGCTGCCCTCGAACTCACAGAGATTCGCCTGCCTCTGCCTCCCGAGTGCTGGGATTAAAGGCGTGCGCCACCACCGCCCGGCTTCCTGAAACATTTTAACTTATTCTCAACTCATTTTGCCACAAAGAAAGTTCCAGAACAAAAGCATTTAATGATATCTATTAAATACATTAAGAAAATTAAAATTTAGTAATGAAAATGAATCATAGAAAATATATTCCTCAAGTGATTTTATAGGGTCGTATTAACATGATATGGAAAACTATCAAAACTCAAAGAAGAAGGGAAAGAAGTGGAGATAAAAATATCATATCCTTTTATAAATAGGTGAAAAACTCAAATATTAGTGACTCTGGTCAAAAGTTAACTCCATCAATTCACACAATGATAATGGGAAGGTAAAAAAGCAGTGTTTTTTCCAGGAAGTCAATGTTGGTTTAACATTTAAAAGTCAATCATTGCAATTCACTAAGATAACAAAAATAAAAGAGGTAAATCATAAGAAGAATAACTTACTGGATTCAGGGAGACAGCCACTCACAGAAAAAAAAAGAAGGAAGGAAGGAAGAGAGAGAGAGAGAGAGAGAGAGAGAGAGAGAGACCTGAGAAAAGTGAAAATTAGGAAAAACATTCCTGACTCGAGCATTTAGCAACTATGAAAGCCTATGGCAGATATAACACACAGTTCCAAACAAGACTGAGTGTTCTCCCCAAACACCAGAAACAGCTCTTCCCTTTCATTCTGTACTAGAATTTTCAGTTCATGTGAAAAACAAGAAAAATGCATATAATAAATAAATGAAGAATAACACATGACACAAGAACCTCTCATAGAATGTAGCAAAGAACATACAAGAGAACCATAAATTGAACCCGTTCATAGGATAACCAATAACAGAAGTCAATTATACTTCTGTACAAAAGCAAACAACTGAAGTAGGCATCTTGTTGAGCATTTATTTTGGTTTGGTGGGGATTTTCTGGTTTTTGTTTTGTTGTTGTTTTGTTTTGTTTTTGAGGACAGAGTCTCCCTGTTTAAACTAGACTAGCTTTAAGCTGACTATGTAGCCCAGGTTACCCTCAAACTTCCATTCATCTGCCTGCCTCAGTCACTTGTGCTAGAATCTGTATCCCCATACTCAACTTGGAAATAAAAAATAAAATGAAGCAATTTATAAAAGCATGAGATACTTAAAAATACATTTATTAAAGTGTATTAAGTAATGAGGATCTTAAAACACTGAGCAAACTTTAATTAATGACCCAAAGAAAGGGAGACATATGCCACCATCATGAATTCATAGAATATATATTGCTGATTAATTATCTAATTGCTACAGCTTTTCACTACCATCCAAGTAAAGTATATGCAGACTTTTTAAAATTTGGGATGACTGTAAAACTATAAGAAAGCACAAAGATCTAGAATAAGAATGTACTTTATAAAGAACAAAATTGAAGAATATATGGCTTCATTTTAGAGATTATTAGAAGCTACAAAAATAGAATTTATTGTTGCAAAGATATATAAAAGGGATAGATACCTAGACTGAATAGCTCTCTACATTTACAATGATTTTGCTTGTACAAAGGTGTTAAGATAATTAGAGGTAAGTTTTATCATTTCAATACAGGTGACTAGAACATCATTTTATCAGTATGGTCAATCATAAACTTTCCCTTCACTTTACACCAAGAAAACCATTTGCTTCAAGTCTATTATGAGCATAAGTCTCAAACTTCAAAATATATCATACTTATCAAGAAACCCTAAGACACCAGCATTGTGATACTGGAGGAGATGACAGAAAAGGTGAAATAACCCACCGAGCAGGACTTTATCGCTATACCACTAGGTTTGATAGATGGTATAAAAAGTAATCTGACAATAGGTGAATTAATAGAAAAGGGATTTTATAAATCATTAGTTTTAACAGACACTTGGGTGTTACCCAAAGAAAATGGATACTAAAATAGACAGACAGAGTAAAAGCTATGTACTGTCTGTCCCAATAGATTAAGAGGAGGGAGCCATTTAGCACTGAATAAGATGAACAGAATCTCTACAGAACAGATGAGAGGCATCATCCTTGGAATAAAAGTTGTAGAGTTGATTTGCCTTCTTTTCTATGAGAAAAACCACTGTCTCTCGGTTTTAAAAATTCCTGGGGAAAGGATCATTGATGCTTGAGTTCCCTTGGAAAAGGAAATCTGACTTTAATAGCTAAAACGGGAGAGGGCAAGCCTCTCAGTTTGCTGTTTCACAAGTACAATTAGCTCAAGATAGTCAGTACACCAAAGCAGCATATTGAAGGCTGGAGTGTACTGACTCTCATGCACAATGTATGTACCTCAAAGATACTTCTAAAGAGGAAAGGGGCCAGCCTACAGGCATAGACCTGTAATCACAGCTAAAGCAGGAGGATCACTGTTGATGGCCCTAACCTCTTCCTCTGGGGAGAGGGCAAAAAGGTGCGACATTACCTAACACAGATGCTAGGAATCAGGTAGAAAGCTTACAGCAGACTCGTTTACTTAACATCAAGGAAAATCTTACATATCTTCCCAGCACCCAGGCTTTCTGATCCATTGACAGTTGACATCTCATACTCATCCCTCATTGGCTTGGCAGGATCAGGACCTCTGACAGTACCTGTTGCTAGGCACTCAGGAAACACCCCCTTGGTTGCTCCAAACTTCACAGTGTCACATTAACTCTTCCTCACATCCCAAAAGCAGACATCAACAAATTCTGCTGATCTAATCTCCCCAAAAATTTAATGATAATCAGACCCTCCTAATGGCAGCACACAAGAACAGACCTAGCCACCTTTGTTTTTTTTTGGGGGGGGTTGTTTTTGTTTTGTTTTTGTTTTTAACCTATGTTATTCCCCACAGCTTTGAAAGTGTGTCTGGGGTATGTCGGTTCTGCTACAGTCTGATCTTTGCTTTACACACATGTTTCTTTTGAAACCTTACCTGCAGTATTCCCATCTGTGAGGCATGCCCATCCAATGCATGCACACTGGTGTGGTGTAGCATAAAAAGCCTACCATTAGTAGGTCTACCAAATCAACTTGGTTCCTAGCAAGTTCTGTTCCATTGCTACAGCCACCTCTCTTCTCTGTACTGCAAACACAAAGGCTTTCCCTGAAAGGCTATGGACAGTGTCACAATGGCTTAACCCTCCACTTTTCCCGCAGGTCTCATGACATGTCACTGCACCAAAAAGGTGTTTCTAGTTGAAGAATCCCACTGTAAAATCTTGCCTTTGACTCGATTTTTAAAAAGAACTCACCAGCAAATATACGCATGAATTTATTCAGATTTTTTCAATGTTGACAAGTACGTATAAAAAGTAATTCATGCTAATGCATATGAAAATTTTATCAACTAGGCTGTAAAACTGTGATTTCTTTTTCACTTAGACTATGAATTCCAAGAAAGCCAAACCTTCTTTGTGTCACAACCTAGGATACACCTGTCAAATAACATATGCTCAATAGATAAGTTTTTTAATCCATGGATGAGTCCCGGAGGCACTCACAGATCCTACACAAATTGAAATGTCTCCTTCTGCTCTTGACTTGAGGAGTGGAAGGGCTGTGCACTTCACTCTGGCTGTCCAGTGAATTACCCTCCTAGTTAGGGCACACCTGAATGCAGGACATTAACAAACCCGCAGTATGAAATGTAACCAGACTGCTTGGGTGAATTCATCAGCATTAGTCACTGGAGTCTGAGCTCAGATGTGTCGCATCCTTTCTTAACACCCTTACAGTGTGTCCCAAATACTAAAGTAATGAAGAAGGCAAGATTTATTAAAGACTGGAACAATTGTATCAATTCCTCTGAGTTTGCCAGGAAGCATGAACCTGGCAATAACTCAATCAACTCATGTCAGAGTGTTTCTCTCCCAAAAGTGCACTATTTTATAATAAAGGAAAAACCTTTCAAAGAAAAAAAAGGTTAGCAAGCCCTGTACATTAAAGAAATAAGAGATATGTCATTGATGACACTATGATCACTTGAGAGGTGGCATAGAGGAGTATGTATTCGGAAGAGATGCATTTGAAAATGAGAGCCAGTCTCCAGTTTCCTCTCTTCATCTAAGTAACTTAAAAACTAGTTTAGAGGCTCACAAGCTGGTTAATTGCTATGGCACAAGCATGAAGACCTGAGTAAGATTCCTAGAAGCTGTGTTTAAAAACTGAACATGATGTTATGTTAGTGAATCTAGTGCTGGAGAGAGGCGGGCAAAGACAGGCAGATTCCCGAGGCTTATTACCAGCCAGTCTATTCTACTTGAACTCCAGATCAATGGTAGGGTCTATCTCAAAAATCGAGACCATCACTCAAGATTGATGTCTGGCTTCTACACACACATATGCTCATGCATCTGCATATACACAAGCACTCATGTCCCATACACATGTGTGCACACACTTGAATACACAGAGGATATTAGAATGATTTGGAGGAATTTATCTTACTAACTTACTCGCTCTATTTCTGCTCATTTGCCATATGGAAATAAAATACAGAAAGGTCATGCAGAATTATGAAGAAGTTGTCCATCACAAAATTGATGTGTCAGTGGTGTCAAAAACTGTCCCCAGTTGTCAGCTATCCTCTTGTGGTGCACAGTCAAAGGGTGCACCTTACCTTCCTTGTAATCACTGTTCCTGCTTTAATTTAAAAATCACTACTGTAACATGAAATATAAACTTAAAATTCTCCTGGAATTCTTCTTAGCTTCACTGAAAGCTTTTCCTAGTTTGTCAAACCCATCAACTTTTTGAACAACAATGCTTTTTTGTATAGTCACCTTAAATGAAAATTTTTACAAGTGGGTTCCAATTAAAAACAACAGTGGCATGCCAGGCAATTGTGGTGCATGCCTTAATCCCAGCTCTCAGAAGGCACAGTCAGGTAGGTCTTTGTGAGTTTGAGGCCAGTCTGGTCTACAAGAGCTATTTCTAGTAGAGCCAGGGCAGTCCTGAAAAAAGCAAAAATAAATAAATAAATAAATAAATAAATAAATAAACAAACAAACAAAAACAAACCAGTGACTGAATGAGTTCTTTCATGGGCAGTTATCGTGTGCATCTCCCATTGTTTCCAAGCTGCTTTCCTGATCCCTTTATGATGGGGGAGTAGTATCATGCTGTGGGCTATCTTTGACGAGAAATGCTGGAGGTATCCACAATGTTGCATTTATAAGGCTATTTATGACTGTTCTCGTGATTTTGATTATTACATTTCATTGAACCTTTAGAGCCCCAGACTGCAAGTGTCATTTAAATGTTTTTAAATATTCCTAGGAGATTCTTAAAAATTTTCAAATTAAATTTAAAATCATATATTGGCCTCAGAGGTGGAGTTCATCAGTACAGCACTTGCTTAGTGGTTTCAAAGATCTGAGTTTAATCTCCAACATCCAAAAAATAAATGTTTTCTCAGTCATATCGAAAGCCCTGCCTCTTGATATGTTGAGACAAGAGATTCACTAATTTGAAGACAGTTTGGGCTTTTTCACACGGTGAGATTCTATTTAACACATATACACATACACATACAAATATACATAACACAGAGAGAGAGAGAGGGAGAGAGAGACAGAGAGAGACAAAGAGAGAGACAGAGACAGAGGAGGTGGAAAATCTACAGTCTGAATTTCCCACTAAGCACAAAAGTTCTTGTTGTCATCATTACCATTGCCTGATTAGGTTGCTTTCTATGTAGTGAAATTTTTGTCCCTGCTTTGAACTTTACATTAAAAGAATCAAATCATTGGATGATGTCACTGATTCCAAAAGAGCATTATTTCCTTGAACTTGTACTTGAAAGGTGCAAATTCTAAGAGATAACTGCTCTTGTACACATATGTCATGGCCTGGTGTGGTAACTGTCATCTTGAAAAATGCCAAGAGCAATAAACAGCACGTTTTCCTATGACAGATGAAAGGTTTAGAGTATAGACGTCTTTAGAGGTTTAGCTGTTTGGGATAGAAGACAGACTTGAAAGAATATGATCTTGGGAAGTTCAGCAGTAGGAACATAGTTACAAGGTAAAGAGAACTTCCAGTTAAAATATAGGACACTCAGTTACATTTGAATATCAGGGAAAAAATATTTGCAATTTTAAACATGCAGCATAAAGAATGACTTTCTTTTTCTGAAATTAAAATTTAACTGAGAACTAATTGTGAATGTTTGCTAACTGTAGCATGAAAAATGTAGAATGAAAATGACAAAACACTGAAATAGCTAGCTGGTTTAAGAGAAGTCCTGTAGGCTGCTTTTCTGTAAAGTCATTTTTGTCCATCGTTGTAGTTCATAATTCCACAGAAATGTTTTTACCTTTACTATACAGAAATTCATCAACACTATTACACTCTTCATATATCACTTCCTCTATGAGGTACATAGTATGAGAAATGAGCTAACAGTACAAGACACAAGTAATTTAATATGAAGAATATAAGAAAATCAATGACACAACAAGCAAAAGAGAATTATAAGCCCACAACCTTAATCAACATAGTTGTAATGCGTTCAGAAAAGTAATGAGAGCCCAAATTGAACAGTACCTTAAAAGACTTAAGTGGGATCCATGCCAGAATACAGTAACTGCTTGGTATATGTAAATTAGTAAATATCAGCAAAACACAGCAGCAAAATGAAAAAGAAAAACACAGCAGCCATCACAATTGAGAAAAATGTTTGCTAAGATTCAGCATCTCTGCATGCAAAATCTATGCATAAAGAAGGCATATATAGAACATATTTCAGCATAATAAAGGCCACGTATGATCAGCCAGCACTGTATTGAGTGAGGAATAGACGTGTGCTTCCTAAGATCCAGGGCAAAACAAGTGTGCCAACTTTCACCATCTCCATCTTCAAGAAGTACTAAATCTTTGTAAGTTACGGCAACATAAATGGAACTAGAATTTATTACGTTAAATGAAATAAGGTAAGTACAAAAATGTTTATGTGCTCACTCATATGTGGAAATAAAAATGTTTAATCTCATAGAAATTAAACTACTAGAGAGAGTAGGGATTGGGAGAAGAAGGAATGGTAAACAGTGGAACTAAGCTATTGCTACTTTTATGTCATAGTAAAAAGTAAATTTAGAAACTGAGTTTCATGATGCACACTACAATCACACACTTGGGAGGCTGACAGGTGGGAAATCATGAGTTCAAGACCAGCCTGGGCTCCATAGCAAAATATAAAATAAAAAATAATCTAAAAATAAAAGTGATTAATTAATTACTTAGCTGATTAAAAGAATATAACAAAATGAAACCAGTTTCCTTTTTTTGTTTCAAATGTTTTTATTTATTTTTTTATTGAAAAAAAAATTCCTGCTTCCTCCCAGCCTCCCATTTCCCTCCCCCTCCTCCCCCCCCTCCCCCTCCCCCCACTCGTCTCCTCCTCCCTCTCCAGTCCAAAGAGCAGTCAGAGTTCCCTGCCCTGTGGAAAGTCCAAGGTCCTCCCCCCTCCATCCATGTCTAGGAAGGTGAACATCCAAACTGGCTAGGCTCCCACAAAGCCAGAACATGAAGTAGGAACAAAACCCCATGCCATTGTCCTTGGCTTCTCATCAGCCCTCATTGTCCACCATGTTCAGAGAGTCCGGTTTTATCCCATGCTTTTTCAGTCACAGTCCAGCTGTCCTTGGTTAGCTCCCAATAGATCAGCCCCACTGTCTCGGTGGATGGGTGCACCTCTAGTGGTCCTGACTTCCTTGCTCATGTTCTCCCTCCTTCTGCTCCTCATTGGAACTTTGGGAGCTTAGTCCGATGCTCCAGTGTGGGTCTCTGTCTCTATCTCCATCCATCGCTAGATGAAGGTTCTATGGTGATATGCAAGATATTCATCAGTATGGCTATAGGATAGGGTCATTTCAGGTTCCCTATCCTCAGCTGCCCAAGGAACTAACTGGGGACATTGTCCTGGGCACCTGGGGGCCACTCTAGGTTCATGTCTCTTACCAACCCTAAGGTGGTTCCCTTAATTAAGTTATGTGATTCCCTGCTCCTCTATCCAACCTTGTTTTATCCCCAATCATCCCGTTTCCCCAAGTTCCCCCCATCCTCCCCTTCTCACTTTTCTCTCCCCATCTCCCCTAACCCCCATCCCACCCCACCACCAATATCCCAATTTTTTGCCCAGCAATCTTGTCTATTTCCCATAGCAGGGAGAATAACTATATGTTTTTCTTTGGGTTCACCTTCTTATTTAGCTTCTTTAGGATCACAAATTATAGACTCAGTGACCTATATTTATGGCTAGAAACCAATTATGAGTGAGTACATCCCATGATCCTCTTTTTGGGTCTGGGTTACCTCACTCAGGATAGTGTTTTCTATTTCCATCCATTTACATGCAAAATTCGAGAAGTCATTGTTTTTTATGGCAGAGTAGTACTCTAATGTGTATCATCTTACACCTGTCAGAATGGCTAAAATCAAAAACACCAATGATAGCCTTTGCTGGAGAGGTTGTGGAGAAAGGGGTACCCTCATCCATTGCTGGTGGGAATGCAAACTTGTGCAACCACTTTGGAAATCAGTGTGGCGGTTTCTCAGGAAATTTGGGATCAACCTACTCCTGGACCCAGCAATACCACTCTTAGGAATATACCCAAGAGATGCCCTATCATATGACAAAAGCATTTGTTCAACTATGTTCATAGCAGCATTATTTGTAATAGCCAGAACCTGGAAACAACCTAGATGTCCTTCAATGGAAGAATGGATGAAGAAAGTGTGGAATATATACACATGAAACCAGTTTCTTATAGAACATAAATTCCCCTTTCTCCCCTCCTAATGGACCTTGGACTTCCCACAGGGCAGGGAACCCTGACTGTTCTTTGGACTGGAGAGGAAGGGGGAGGGGAGGGGAGGGACATAGGAGGAGAAGAGGAAGTGGAAATTTTTAATATAAAAAAAGTTCATCTACCATGATCACATAGGCATCATCTTAGAGATTCATAAATCAATAAATATAATCCACCATAAAACTTAAAGACATTCAGGAGGATGCCTATATGTTTTTCTTTGGGTTCTCCTTCTTATTTAGCTTCTCTAGGATCACAATTTATAGGCTCAATGTCCTTTATTTATGGCTAGAAACCAAATATGAGTGAGTACATCCCATGTTCCTCTTTTTGGGTCTGGCTTACCTCACTCAGGATAGTGTTTTCTATTTCCATCCATTTGCCTGCAAACTTCAAGAAGTCCTTGTTTTTTACTGCTGAGTAGTACTCTAATATGTATATATTCCATACTTTCTTCATCCATTGTATTGGCTTTGTGGGAGCCTAGGCAGTTTGGATGCTCACCTTACTAGACCTGGATGGAGGTGGGTGGTCCTTGGACTTCCCACAGGACAGGGAACCCTGATTGCTCTTTGGGCTGACGAGGGAGGGGGACTTGATTGGGGGAGGGGGAAGGAAATGGGAGGCGGGGTGGGGAAGAGACAGAAATCTTTAATAAATAAATAAATAAACAAAAAAAACTTAAAGACAGAAACTACACAATCATCTCATTAGATGCAAAAACAATAATACAAACAAGGGCATTTGACAATATCCAACATGCATTCATGATTAAAGTCTTGGATAGAGTAAATATAAAAGGAACATACCACAGCATAATAGTAGGAGTTTTTAGCATGCCCATAGCCAACATCAACTTAAATGAGGAGAAACTCAAAGCAATTCGACTAAAATCAGGAACAAGACAAGATTTCCATTCTTCCCATATCTTTTAAATATAGTACTTATAATCAATACAAGAACTGAAGGAGATCAAGGGAATACAATTCATCAAGAAAGTGTTCAAAGTATCTGTAATTGCAGATGATGTGATTGTAGACCTAAGTGACACTAAAAGTTCCACCAGGAAACTCCTAGAGCTGATAAACACTTGCAGCAGAGTAGCTGGACACAAAATTAACTCACAAAAATAAGGACCCCACTTATATACAAATGACAGATGAACTGAGAAAAAAATTAGGGAAATAACATCTTTTATAATAGCCCCAAGTAACAACAACAAAAAAATCTTATGATAACTCTCGCCAGTTTAATGAAAAACCATGATAAAAACTTTAAGACATGGAAGAAAGAAATTGAAAAAGATATAAGAAGACATGAAGATCTCCTGTGCTCCTGAATCAATAGGATTAATGTAGTAGATTTGGACACCCTACCAAAAATGATCTGCAGATTCAACACAATCCCCATTAAAATTCTAGCATAATTCTTCACAGAACTTGAAAGAACAGTTTTTAACTTTATATAGAAGCATAAAAATCCCAGGAAAGCTAAAATAATCTGAATAATAAAAGAACAGCTGGAAATACTATTCCTTATCTTAAATTGTACCACAGAGCTATAGAAATAAAAGCAGCATATTTTTGGCACAAAAACAGATATGTTGATGAATAGTACCAAACTTAAGACCCAGATATAAATTCATACACTTCTGGATTCCTGTTGGTTTTTTTTGTTTTATTTGTTGTTATTGTTGTTTACAAAAATCATAAATAGACACTAGAAAATAGACTGCATTTTCAACAAATGGTACTGGTCAAACTAGATGTCTGTATATAGAAGGATTTAAGTAGTTCCATATTTATGACCTTGCAAAAAACACTTGACTTCAAATGGATCAAAGACCTCAACATAAAACCAGGTACACTGAACCTAATAGAAGAGAAAATGATGAATAGCCTTGAACTCATTGGCACAGAAAAAATTTTCTAAATAGGATATCATTAACACAGACACCAAAAATTAACAATTAATAAATGGGACCTCATGAAGCTGAAAAGGTTTTGCTTAGCAGATGATACAGTCATTTGCTCAAAATGTCAACCTACATAATGAGAAGAGATTTTTTACCAATTATGTATCTGATATGGGGCCTTTATTCAAAATATATAAAGAATCATAAATCCAGATATCAAGAAAACACATAACCTAATTGGAAAATGGGGTACAGATCTAAACAGAATTCTCAAAATTCAAATCTCAAATTTCAAAAAAAAATGAAGAAATATTTGACATCCTTAGTCATCAAGGAAATACAAATCATAACTACTGTGGGATTTCATTTTACACCTGTCAGAATGGCTGGGATCAATAACACTGGTAGCAGTTCATGCTGGCAAGTATATGGCAAGTAAGGGCAACATTCATCCATTACTGGTGGGACTGCAAATTTGTATAGCCACTATGGAAATCAGTGTGACAGTTCCTCAGAAAGGTGAGAATCAATCTAACTAAAGATGCAATCCCACTCTTGGGCATATATCCAAAGAGCACATCAACTTACCACAAGGACACTTGTTCAACCATGTTCCTTCCTACTCTTTTCATAATAGCCAGAAATTGTAAACAACCTAGATGTCCCTCAACAGAAGACTAGATAAAGAAAAGTGGTACACTTACACAATAGTTGTTTAAAAAAATGACACCATGAAATTTGCAGATAAATGGATGATATTTGAAAAACTGATTCTGTGTGAGGTATCCCAGTACCAGAAAGACAAATATGGTGTGTTTATGCTTATATGTAGATATTAGCTTTTGAGTCAATGATAACCAAGCTACAATTCATAGAACCACAGAGGTTAGGTATAGAGTAAGAAATTAAAGGATGCATGTAGATCTCTTTAGGAAAAGGAAATAGAATAGACAGTTGTGGATGTTATGGAAATGAATTATATGGATATGGATAATAGATATGGAAAATAGATGGATATGGATAATAGATGATATGGATATGAATAATAGTTATGGATACTATGGATATAGATATGAGTAATAGATAGTTATAGATGTTATAGATATGAATAATTATGGATGTTATGCTACAGGTTTTATGGATAGTCATGGTATAGGGTTAAATGAGATGATCAAGCAGAAAAGGGACAGAAACAATAGAGGGACTATAGAGAGACATTAAATTTAATGACCATTTGAGGGGTAGTATAAAAACCTAATACAATAGATGTTCTGTAAAATATATACATGTGAGAGGCAATCTAAATGGAATCACCAAATAGTGGAGGCAAAAGAGCTTAAACTGGACATTTCTTGTCACTAAATGAACCAGTACCAAGACTTAGTTACAACTAATTGAGTTAATAACCCAAATGGTCCCATAAAAATAATCAAACAGCCAATGATGTTGCCAAGACAATAGACTGCTCTCTACAAAATGACAGTAAGGCCCCTCTGCTGAAGACAACACCTACAGAACTTATTGAACATGATGAAGTCAAACTGCTTCCTATATAGAGCCTTCTACTATATGTTCCAATGTCTCAAGTACTGGAAGGCACTATGCACCCAGCCAAAGGAAAAGTGTAAGTATAAAGCCGGACACAAACCCTTTGTTCTAAAATGCTGTCCTGCTTGCAAGCTATGCTAGTGCAAAGGTGGCATAAAACTTATTGGAGTAACTAACAATAGCTTATTTCACTTAAGGCCCACTCTATGTGATCCATGCCTGACACTGTTTGGGTGACCAAGAACCTGAATCAAGATGGTCTAGGGTAAAACCACATACCACTGCTCTAAAAAAAAATGACTTCTAGTGAAATTCTGCTATACTCATAGCTTGCTTAACCATCATCTGCCATCATCAGAAAAACCTCCTGCTGCATCAAATGGGAACAAATACAGAAACACACAGCCTGATTACAGCAGAAAGTGATCAACTGTAAAACACCCGACCCTAACTGAGATGTCTCCATCAAATCCCTACCATTGGGACTCATGGAACACTGGAAAAGGAGGCAGAAAGAGTGTAGGAGCCAGAGGAAATGAAGGACACCAAGAAAACAAGGTCCTCTAAATCAACAGGATTGAGAGAGAAATGAACTCACAGATACTGAGTTGGTGTGCACAGGGCCTGAACAAGTCTTCACCAGAGGGGCAATAGAGCTGAAAGGAAAAGTGGACATATGTCCCCATCTCTAAGGCAGATGCAAACTCAAATTGATAACTTGCATATGAAAATTTAGTTTTCTCCAAGTAGGTCTCACTAGGGAAGCAAACTATTCCTAAGTGTAGACTTCATGCTCAGTGGTAGATTGTCAGCAGAAACAAAATCAAGCACCTTTGGAGGAACTTTTTCTCATAATGTAATGTCAAGACTTTTCCTATCATTTTCCCTTCTTTATCTTATTATTTTATTTTTATGTTTATTTTATTTATGTCCTTTTTTCTCATCAGTTTTCACCCTGTAGGTCTTTTCTGGATATGTTATTGCTTTCATTTTATTGCTTTTATCGGATCTCTGATTATAGAACAAATGGGTCTTAGTTTCTTCTGCCTTCTCTTTGATCCTTTTCCTTCTGTTTGTTTGTTTTGTACAATTACAATGTGTTAGTTTTTATTATTTCTTTTATATGATATGATATATTACACTATATTTTTTAGACCCCTTTTTGTTTTCTAATGAGAAACAGGAAGAGGGTTGATCCAGCTGGCTGAAGAGATGGGAAGGAACTTAGAGGAATATAGGGAGGGGAAATTATAATCAGGATATAACAGTGAGAAAAAGTTTATTTTTAACAAAAAGAGGTAGTAAAGAATAAATGATAATCTAAAAAGCAAAATAAATATCTCAAATAGAAGTATTTATAAACTACATTACATGGATTTAAAAGTACATTAGTCTTAGAAGAAAAATGCTGTGAAAATGAAGAAATGTAAACAGAAGTTCTTCAGTAACAAGGAAAGAAACTGAAATTAAAGTGGAAGTTGGAGAGACAACAACCATCAATGCGTCACTGAATTGTGTGCTCATAGCTCTACATGGGCTTCCAGAAAAGAAGAAAGCACAAAAGTTTATTGAGCTAGTGACAGAACCTATATCAGTTTTGATTAAACATGCCAAACAAAAGTGAAACACAAAATTCCACAAACAGTATAGAATAATAATAATATATTAAAACATCTGAAAAATTAAAGCAATGAGAAAAATTATCCATGGATCAAATGATTAAAAGGATATTGATGAAGTTAAGAGTTAAGTAGAAGTGGAAATAAGTGGAGAGGAGGACATGAGGATGGATTTGACCAAAACATATTGTCAACGTGTATGAAATTCTCAAACCATAAATTTTAAAGAGACACTAGTGAGAAGACTGACTTCTTATCAAAACTCCAGAAGACAATGCAGCAGTGTAGTTTTGTTCTGGAGAGAAACCTTTCAGCTAAATTCCTACAGCCAGCAAAGATGTGCTTCAACCATTGAAATCAAATGAACAAAAATTTGTGTAAAAATCTAAGAAAGGGACTGGAGGGATAGGTCAGTGGTAAAAGAATTTATTGACTTTATTGATCTTGTAGAGAATCCATGTTCAGTAAGTAGCACCACATGTACTTGTAGCACTAGTGGATCTAATGTCCACTTCTGCCTTCCATGGACATTGCACATGTATACATACAGGCAAAAAATTATAAACATAAAATAATGACAAACCATTTTAAACATCATAGGAGTTATAGGATATTGTGGATAATACATTGTCAGGATGTAAATAAATTATACCACACAGAACTAGTGTATTTCTGGAAGAATAAGATCATCAGAAATGATAGACATGTGAGAAAGCTGAAACAGTTTTCAATTGTTTTTACAGGCAATAGGTTATTTAGAACACAAATAATGATGGATTGTTATTTGCTACTTGTGTAGGAGTCAGTTGTGTAAAGCTATGGCACATGGATTTATGTGGGATTTCACTCTGTATGCTTAAATACCATTAATAAATAAAGAAGCTTCTTGGGACCTGTTGATAGGGCAGAACTTAGGTAGGTGGGGAAGACTAAACTGAATGTTGGGAGGAAGAAGGCAGACTCAGAGAGAAGCTATATAGCCTGGCCAGAAATGGATGCCAAAACTTTATTCAGTAAGCCACAGCCATGTGGGAATACACAGATGAATAAAAATAGGTTAAATTAATATGTAAAAGTTAGCCAGTAAAAAGCTATAGCTAATGGACTGAGCAGTGTTTTAAATAATATAGTTTCTGTGTGATTATTTCAGGACTAAGCAGCTATGAACCAACAAGTGGTCCCTTCCTTATACAATGGATGGAAAGGAAGTTGGAAATAATCTGTCACGAAGTACAATAATAAATACTGATAATGTAGACTGAAAATTAAGATGTATATCACTTTCTTCATAGAAAGCAATAAAATTAAAATGAAAACCAAGAATAATTAAAAACCAATAAGAGAGATGAATGGAAAGGATGGCATGAACACAGAGCAAAGGGAGGGGGAAATGGAACAAAAGGTTTATCTAAAATCCAAATCTGATAATAACTACATGAAATGCAGGTCGTCTAATCACTCCAATTAAAAAAGGGTATGATTTTAATCTAATTATCTACTTTTTAATCAAGAAAGATGTTTGTTTGATTTGATTCATATTTTCTTATAGTTCACCATATTTTTTGGTATTTATTCTTTGGAAATTTCACCCAAATATACCCCAATCTCATTCATTTCCAGTCCCTCCATATCTACCCTTTACTCTCACAGCAGTGCCCTTTCTCCTGCAAAAGAAAACTTTAAAAAGAACAAAAATGTTAAAAAACAATAATAACAAAAAATAAATTTAAAAATACTTTGCTCTTTTATCTTTCCCACATATCCATTACCTCTTCACTTTCCTTGGTGACTGCAATGTATCATGTAGTATACCCTTCTGCTCAAACTGCTTTACTTACCAATGCTCATTATGTAATGTGTTGTTGGTCAGGTTCAAGGCCTCTATTACACCATCAGTACTGGACCCTCACCAAAACTCCTCTAAGATATCCTACTGTTGCCCCAAGTCATGGAGATCCT
The DNA here is from genome assembly GCA_025134845.1 of Neodon shergylaensis. Classification (NCBI taxonomy): domain Eukaryota; kingdom Metazoa; phylum Chordata; class Mammalia; order Rodentia; family Cricetidae; genus Neodon; species Neodon shergylaensis. Next base: position 18,323,650 of record JABTXL010012406.1, read on the forward strand.
GCAGGTATGGCTCTGCAGAACCAGTCCCTTTATAAGTTCTATCAGGTCCTAGATGGGGTAGATATTGGGGAGTGCCAAAACAAACCTTGAATGGTAGACCAGTTGGTCAGACCTGGCCTCTGTTGGTCTCAGGTGAGGGGCAGATCCAGCTCTCCTGTGAGGGAAAGAACCAATTCTTCTGCTGCAACAGCCAGTGAGGGGCAGGATTAGATCTTCCAGAGCCATGGAAGGGCTGTGCAAGCACATCCCTTGGAGTTCAACATGCACAGTTTGCATGGATTCCAATGATAAGAGCCACCCAACATCAACACAGGTCCCAGGTGGTGATTCAGACCACAAGCATCTTCCAAGCCTTTGATGATTCCAGGAGCCAGGGATACCAATACAGACCCTGAATATGGTAGGGCCACAGAACCAGATATGGCCCCCAGCAACAGCCTGAGCCTGGATGTCACCATGGCCTGGAATGGTTGCACAGTCCATCCCCATCAGCCTACTGTCACAATTAATGGAGTGGGAAGTTCTTCTATATATGTGTTGCTTTTTATTGGTTAATGAATAAAGATGCTGCTTTGGCCTCTGATAGGGCAGAGTAGAGCCAGGTGAGGAAACTAAACTGAATGCTGGGAGAAAAGGGGGAGTCAAAGAGATGCCATGGAACCATTGTACTAGACAGATGCAGGACAAAGACACAAGATGGAACCTTACCAGTAGGCCACAACCACATAGTGATATACAGATTAATAGAAATTGGTTAATTTGAGATATGAGAGCTAGATAGAAAAATGCATGAGCTAATAGGCTGAGCACTGTTTTAAATAATACAGTTTCTGTGTGGTTATTTTGGTTCTGGACAGCCAAAAATGAACAGACTCCACCAACAGACTGGCATGCCAACATGGTCTGAAACATTTGGGGATAATGATCTCCACCCACTTCATGTCTGAAACACTTTTGTGCCCACTTGGGTTGGGAGAAAGTAGCTGAGACTATGCCTATGGCTCAGTATTTCCTGTCTGGGTAGGCAGGTGGATGGGGTCTGCTAGGAGTGCACAAGTAGGAGAGCATGGAGATTCTCACTACCATATACAGAGATATTTCCCAGTGTACTGCATGGAAGATTTAGCTTTTACTCAGATGAAAAGGGTTTATATGCTGCATGGTGTTTCCCAGAGTGTAAGTGGTGAGAACGACTCCCCCTCTCCCCAGGTAGTCTCAGAGGCAGTGAACATGCTTCTGCCATGTTGGACTGGGAAAAACAAGTAGGCAGGGTCAAGTTGGTCATAGACATGCCCGTGTAGTTCTTTTTAAAGCACTCTTGGTCAAAAAATAATCAGATATACACAATAAAGACAGATTCAGATGAAAAAGTGATAAAGGCCTCTAAATGGGACTGTGTTGGATAAATGTACATAAACTTGAGAGAGGAAATGAAGAGCACAGACAGTTTAAAAAAAAAAGTAAAGTCTTTAAAGAGACAGAGTACAGACAGTAATAGGTTAAAGGAGTAAAGAAAAATAAGCCATATAAAGATGAAAAATAAACAGAGAGTCTGTATTATGTGTATTATTGTGTTTTCTTTGAATATTTTGACTGTGAATGATATTAGTACAGAGAGTCATTTTATTGTACAGACTGCTAAGATATATATAAAGTGTTTGCCTTGCAAGAATGAAGACTTGAGTTCAATTCCCAGATAACAGTAATAGAAAAGCATAAATATGGTGGCCTATACTTCTAACCCCAGGGAGTCAGAGACAGGCCAATTCCTGAAGCTTATTGGCAAAATACTCTAGCTTATTTGGCAAGCTCTAGATTGATGAGATTCTTTTCAAAAAAACGAAGTGAATGGGTGCTGAAGAATGTCACCTGAAGGTAACTTCTGATCTCCAAATGCACACACACATGCATACCTGAAACTAACCCACAGCTTGCATGTATCCACATGTCTGTATATAGACGTATATAAACACACACAAAAATAGACTACTCAATAAACATAATTACAGATTTTAACATTGCCTAGTTAGCAATAATTAGACTAATTTTCCTCAAAGCCAAATGAGACTTGAACAACAATAGCACCCTGGATAATATGCAACTTTATGGACAGCCCACCTTATAAATGCATCATTTATATACTCAGAAAGCAGACTTGCAAGATTGATTGTGATATATCATGAGCAATACCATGAAAAATTCTTAGTAAATTACAGGGATTATAACAGCATTTTCCCTTTGACCCTCTATTGAATTATAGCATAATCAATAACAAAAACATTTATAAATAATTTGTAATAAAGAAAGTTGCAGAGTAATAAGAACACTGTTTCAAGCCAAATAATAACTGAAATGCAATATGTCAAAATTAACATGATGCAGCAAAGTATTAATTACCTGGGAATATAATTTTAAATGCAGACAGTAAAAAAGAACACACCTTTAAAGGAATCAGTGCAGACATTTTTATAAGCTTCCAAAACAGAAACAATTTAAGTATACATTAACTAAAATAAGGAACAGTATTGATGATACCGGGAAAGTCTTACTTTTTTTTAAATTTTTTTTTAATGAAAAAAAAATCCCTGCTTCCTCCCAGCCTCCCATTTCCCTCCCCCTCCTCCTGTCCCTCTCCCCCTCCCCCCACTCCTCTCCCCCTCCCTCTCCAGTCTGAAGAGCAGTCAGGGTTCCCTGCCCTGTGGAAAGTCCAGGGTCTTCTCCCCTCTATCCAGGTCTAGGAAGGTGAACATCCAAACTGGCTAGGCTCCCACAAAGCCAGAACATGAAATAGGAACAAAACCCATGCCATTGTCTTTGTCTTCTCATCAGCCCTCATTGTCCGCCATGTTCAGAGAGTCCGGTTTTATCCCATGCTTTTTCAGTCACAGTCCAGCTGGCCTTGGTTAGCTCCCAATAGATCAGCTTCACAGTCTCGGTGGACGGGTGCACCTCTCGTGGTCCTGACTTCCATGCTCATGTTCTCCCTCTTTTCTGCTCCTCATTGGGACTTTGGGAGCTTAGTCTGATGCTCCAGTGTGGGTCTCTGTCTCTATCTCCATCCATCGCTAGATGAAGGTTCTATGGTGATATGCAAGATATTCATCAGTATGGCTATAGGATAGGGTCATTTCAGGTTCCCTATCCTCAGCTGCCCAAGGAACTAACTGGGGACATTGCCTTGGGCACCTGGGCGCCACTCTAGGTTCATGTCTCTTACCAACCCTAAGGTGGTTCCCTTAATTAAGTTATGTGATTCCCTGCTCCTCTATCCAACCTTGTTTTATCCCCAATCATCCCGTTTCCCCAAGTTCCCCCCATCCTCCCCTTCTCACTTTTCTCTCCCCATCTCCCCTTACCCCCATCCCACCCCACCCCCTATCCTGAGTGAGGTAACCTAGACCCAAAAAGAGGATCATGGGATGTACTCACTCATAATTGGTTTCTAGCCATAAATATAGGTCACTGAGTCTATAATTTGTGATCCTAAAGAAGCTAAATAAGAAGGTGAACCCAAAGAAAAACATATAGTTATTATCCCTGCTATGGGAAATAGACAAGATTGCTGGGAAAGTGTTACTTTTAAAGTGAAATAGGGAAAAATAAATCTAAATTCAGAAAAACATCTTTTTTAATTTTTGTGTTTATTTCCTCACGTGTGTTGGATGGATGTATGCACGTGTGTACATATATGTAAGCATGCAGATATGCCCATGTAGAAACCAGAGTAGAACATCTGGCACCTTCTTCTATCAATTTCTACTTTATTCCTTTGAAACAGAGTCTCTCGCTGAACCTGGAGCTCACTAGGCTATTGGCCAGAGATTAAAAAGCAACGTTCTTAATCTCCAGTGAGAATAACCAATTAAAGGAGGAAATTAGTAATTACCAAATATGAGAAATTAAAAATAAATGAATTTTATAAATCCTACAGGCCTTAAAAATTACGAATCATTTTATGCCATTGAGTTTAATACCTTAAATGAAAACAGAACTAATTTTAAAACTATTTTTACCAAAATAGCATAAGAAAAGTTTTAATTATTTCCCTTTTCTTTAAGATATTGAATTTTTGTTGATATCCTCCACAGAAGGAAAACTTCATGTTCGGATCACTTCAATTTTGAAATCATCCAACATTTAAAATAAAAACAAATCAGGCAAGGTGGTATACCTTATTACCACATTTAGATAGTGGAAGCAGAAACATCATAAAATCAATGTTATTATTGGCTAAACTATACATTTGAGGTCAGCCTGAATTACATGAAACCCTGGTGAAAAAGTAAAATAAAAACAGAAATGATTATTAACTGTTCTAGTCTGTTAGTGCTACCGTGGCATCACAGAGATGCTGCTCTGCAAACAACAGAAATTTATTTCCCATAATTGTAGAAAGTGGGAAGGTCAAGATCACATGGGGAAAAATATCAATAATATTTAATATCATTCCTTAGGAGTAATTTGCAACAGTTAGAAACTGAAAATCAAAAAACAAAAAAAAAGAAACTGAAAATCTTCAACCTAATGAAGAATATTTCTGATAAACTATAACTGCTGAAGAAAAATATAAAATAAAATACATAAAACAGAGACAGACAAAAGGGAGAAAGATGTCTCCCTCAATACTACACACAGAATTTTATTGGAAACTATAGGAGGTGCTGCAAGAAAAAGATAGTTTTTTTTAAAAAATATGAAAACAAGGTTTAAACTGTATTTATTTATATATTACATAATTTCATAAAATAAAGTAGAACACAGAATGACAGAGAGGTCATTACTCATGTTCAATTATATACATATCTATCCATACAGAAAAAGTTAAACATATCACATAAGCAGCTAGACTGAATAAGTGACTTTGACATGGCAATAGTACACCAAGGCAATATAAAAGCGCCAGTATTAGTCTATGTTAGGAAGAATTATGAAAAGAAAGTCTTTAAAATCTCATTCATGTTAGGGTCAAAGAACACAAAATAATTGTGAAATTAAAGGCAAAATGTGTCAGGCCAAAAAACTGAAAGTAGAAACATTTTGAGATGCCAAGGAAGCCAAAAAAAAAAAAACTCTCTGTTCATAAGAGAGGAATCCCAAGAGTGCATGCAGCAAGCAGTCATCTCACTCCCCATGACGGATTCTACTTTAAGTCCTTCCTCATCCTCTTCCTGGCACTTTTGAAGGCTTTAAAAGGTTCAGTTGAGGGCTAGAAGTGGGAAGCAGTGGCAGAATGCCTTCCATGTGTGTGTACAAAGCCCTGGATTAGCTCTCAGGACCAATAAAAAATGATTGCTTAAGTGATGTATAGAGTTTTTGTAATCTACAGTGTAATTGTTTTCCTCTAGGAATTTACAGTTCTTACAAAGACCAAACTTTCCTTGATTCTGGGTAGAGTTTGCAGCATGGCCCTCCTCCTTTCCACACAGCTTCTTGCTCCTGTTGCCATGACTACCACTTGCAGCCATGCCTCTGAAACCATAGACCAAAATAAACTGCTTCCTCCACAAGTTCCTTTTGTTCATGGTATCTTATCACAGTAACTAATGCATAGGTTTTCATTTGTTTTATGTGTTTTAAAATCTCCACTATCAAAATATCTATGTAATAAGTAAAAACAAGAGTGTTCATTTTCGAAATAAAAGTATCTGGGTCATCTTGGGTCCAGCTGCAGATGAAAGAAAACACTGGGCCGGGCGGTGGTGGCGCACACCTTTAATCCCATCACTCGGGAGGCAGAGGCAGGCGGATCTCTGTGAGTTCGAGGCCAGCCTGGTCTACAAGAGCTAGTGCCAGGACAGGCTCCAAAGCTACAGAGAAACCCTGTCTCGAAAAACTAAAAAAAAAAGAAAAAAAAACAGAAAACATTGGAAAAAGCATAAGTGGCAGAAAGAAAAATATATCTGGAAGACATACAAGATTTTACCTAGATTGTTCAGTCAATGAGAAGATGGAAGAAGGGGCATGTATTAGAGCAGTGGTTCTCAACCTCTGTGTTGCAACCCCATTGGGCTGAATATCAGATATCCTTCATATCAAATATTTATATTAAAATTCATGACAGTACCAAAACTGCAGTTATGAAGTAGCATCAAAAACAATTTTATTGTTGGGGGGGTCAGCATAACATGGAGGAGCTGCATTAAAGGGTCACAACCTTAAGAAGGTTGAGGACCACTGTATTAGAATGATAAAAAACTGTTCTCTGTGACCAACTAGCATGCTTCTGCTGACTGCCAGGTTTCCAAGGTCATACTCTGATTCTCTAAGGCTCTTATTATAAAGGTTCTACATTTCTCACATGCTATCAAGAAGCAGGGGGAAGAAATCAACAAGTTATTAGCAGTTTTAGTAGTAATTACAAAGTTGAAAATAATTCATTTGCTACAAATTTAAGAAAGTAACTACTGTATTCAATAATAAATCAAGAACAAAATGAACTGCAATAAAAGTTTAATGTATATTTGACCATACCCAATTAGCATTTAATATCTTTAAAACTTCTAATGGTATCCTTATTATGTCATACTGGGAGGTACCTCTTGAGCAAGCAATTCAAGCCAAGAGAAGGAGCTCTATGTTTTAAGAGAGAAATTTTCTATACTAATTTAATAAATATATTAGAAATTATGTAGCTAGTACAAGGTCTTCGTTAAGTCTGAATGAGTTCAGAAAATACTAGAAAGTTCAACACAGTGAGCCAGGAAGTTTCCAAACAACATTTCATTAGATTCTGGGCAGCAGATACGTGTGCACACGCATGAGTGCATCCATGCCTTTACTATAAATACCATTTGTTTCTTTCACTGACAAAGTAAAAAGATAAGTGGTTGTGGGGAAATAAGGATTTCAGTGTTCTCCGGTGTTCACACTAAAAACAATTCGTATAATTCCATATTTAAGAAAACAGAGGTTTGAAAATCTGGTGTAAATATTGGAAGTTTGTTTGACTGCAGTACTTCATTGCTCTTGGAAGCAAAACTGAAAGGCTTCTAGACAATTCAACAACAAGAAAGTAAAAGTAACTGGTCCACAAGAGGTGAGAATGGCATGGAGAGCAGATTGCAAACAGTTGTCTTCAATCTTCATTCATGAAGCCTACTGAAGTAAAATGACTACTGTAGAGTGTACTTAAATAATGAAGTTAAACTCATTGGGGATGGGCTAAAATGCAAAGTATCTCTTTCAAGGAAAGTGCCCATTTTTTTCAACTTATATACCATGTCATTGGGCGAATACATGACTGTTTTTCAAGTTATGTTTGTTTTGTAGTACTTATACTCTCAGTAAATGAATTAGCTAAAAGTTTTCACATAAGGTTTACAGATACATGACATTTTCATTCCTGTCCTCTAGAGAAGGCAGCAAATCTATTTAATAGTCATAATATTTTGAGGTAAGTATGATGAGATGTATATTTTATTACAAATTTTAAAAGTAGGATTATATTTTCATTCAAGAGTCTCATGTGTCAGAATAGTTAACTGTTTAACACAATGTCATGGTTTCTCTATATAATTTTACCAGCTCCTGTAGAGACCCAATTGTTCATCAAAGTCTACAATTACATGTTCTCCTTGCTTAATAAAAGATGGCGAAATAATGTGGGCTGAATAAATGCAAAGCACCCCATCTGAAACACCAGCTCTGCCTCAGTCACACTCCTTAGTCACACTCTTCCCTTATCTGCCTTGATGCAGATGAGAGGCTAAGGAGGTTTAGATCTTCTTCAACTAAATAATGAATTGGAGGTCAGAGAAACTCTATCTCACAAAAAAAGAAAAGAAAGAAAAGAAACAGCTATATCTTGCCTATGTGGTGCTGGATATAGCCAGGCAGTACCAATGAGGTAACTTAAAGCAGAAATGGAAAAGGTGGATAACCGTGTTATGTGATGTTTAAGTATTTGATCAAATGTCATCATCAAGTACTGGTAGTAAAATCCAAACAATGAAAGTTGGAAGCAAACACTGCTAACATCTTCGCACTGAAGTTAGAGCCACACACTCAAGGAAAGACAGTAGAAAATGTCAACATGTATGTACACAGCTTAAATTGGGCATTATATCCTTCCACATTCATGCTTCCATGAATTTTATGCCTTACATAATCTCGGTACTGCTATTAATCACTGTAATTATTGCTGGTTTAATGAACAGTCTCTGTTTGGATTTACCAGCATGGCTGTCCTTCCCATCTCAATTTCCATGTCTCTGTTACAGGTTACTTTATCTCTGTCAGAAGCATTTCCTAAGTATTTCTATCAGGTTTGCTTGCAGTAACTTCTCCCCTTTTGTTTGAGAATGCCATTGGTTATTTTATTTGTGTTTTCCTATGGCTATAGAATTGATTATAGAATCTAGGTAGGTACTTTCTTTTTCTGACATGTTAAAGATGTCTTTCCACTGGTATCTTATTTCCATCATTTCTACTGAGTAATTAGCTGTTAGCCTTTGAAGATGAAGTGTCTTTTAGCTTTGCCTCTTTTAAGGTTTCTTATCTGCTTTTTTATGTTCATTTTCTATGTGCTATTTCTGGGTGTGATTCCTCTATATTTATTCGAGTAGAGTCTTTGTCTAAATTGTGCTGCTGAATCTTTTACCCATTTATTAAGTTTTTCCTTAGCATCTATTCAAATACTGCCTCTGGTTGACTGTGGTGGTATACACGAGTAGGGGTATGCTGAAGAGTTAGACGCAGTAGGACCGAATGTTGTCTCTGGTACATTTTCTCCCTCGTTCTGGAACGTCAGACCATAATTATATATTCCACATATCAATTGTATTCTTTCTCTTTTGATGATTCAGAATGGATATTGTCTGTTGACTTTTTGTCTCCTGCTCCTTCTAACCATTTATATGATCCTTGGTTTCAGTCATAAATGCAATTGGTTTGCACCTCTACCCCTACGAGAACATTCTTTAACATTGATTTTTTTCGTTATCTCCATTTCTTCAAATTATATGTTTGATTCAATTAGCTATGATAATGTTTCCATCAGTTAATAATTTAATTATAAGTCTGCTTCAGTTGTACTTTTTTCCCTCTTTATTTCTGGCCATAGAACTCTACTTCTTGACATGCCTATTAATTTTTAATACAAAGAGTTAATTGTATATAAAAATGTATTAACTCAATTTAATATTGACTTCCTCCAGATGGACCTTTTGTTGTTACTGTTTTTCTCTATATGGCTAAAATACAGAGTTGAGAAGGGTAGCTGTCATAATCTACTGGGGAATAAAGTAAACACAGTATAGATTAGAGTGACTGGCCTCAATGTTTCCAAATGACATCAAGGATGACTTTACCAGAACGTGTGCTAGTGCTGGATATTGAAGAATGTTCCTGTATAGATTAAACAGTAGGCTAGGTTATGTATGTATTTACTGACCAGTTTGAGAACTATGTTGCTGTTCTTTTTTTAATTTAAAATGGACCATAATAGTGGAGTTTGGGCACAGAAATGACACGAGAATAAATGGTATTTTGAGTAGTTTCCTTGAATGTTTAAATGTGAATAGAGTAATAAGAAGTAACACAGGACCACAAATGGAACAGTAATATCATTCCTTCAAAAAATTTCACCAGAGAATATTAGAGAAAAATTGATAGAAAGAATTCAAAAGCTGGGGTAGGTGGAATGGTGTGAAATCCTGACTTTAGGGTGTGGGATAGTTGTTGCAGTCAAGCTCATAGCAGTTGTGATTACCTGCCCAAGATCAGCACAATAACGCAGTCAACAACCATTCATAGAAGGCGAAAGGACTCTTGAGGTCCTGCCCTTCCCTGAGAGCTTGTGCACAGTCATTCATTAATGGGGAAGAGAGAAACATTTTCTTCAGTGGTGTGGCCACTGGGAAGATGTCTGTGTCTCTGTAAACAAATTTTCAGCCATACTCTTGTAAAGAACCCTAGTGAAACTCATGAGCTCAGAAAAAGAAAGAAAAGAAAGGAAGAAGATAGGCATGAGTTATGAGAGTGGAAATGGAGCAAGTTGACAATAGAAAGTGGTTTGGAGAAAGAGAGAGAAGAGAGGGTAACAGCGTGGGTGAATATGATAAAAATCCACTATGTCCATGTATGAAAAAATCATAATGAAGTCCATTGTGCTAATATTGAAAGAATTTTTCAAAAAAGAGTGATGCAGGAGGTGGTAGAAGCATGAGATACCTCCAGCCACACTCCAGTCTGTAACAGGTGGTCCAGACAGAAAGAGTTAGATGGCATATACACTCTTAATTACAGCAAACAGTATTTCCTATTGCCTAGATGTGAGATAAAAGAGCAAAAGACAGACCAAGACTCAAACTCAAGTTGTAGCCCTGAGTATAAAGAATGGTCATTATTAATTAATCTTGAAATGACCTCTACCTTGGAGCTCCTTAGCCTGGAATTTCAGTTTGAGATTAACAAATATGGATATAGAAAGATACAGAAGTTTGATGTTCAGATGAACAATCCTGATACAAAATGAAATTTCTGTGTGAGATTAACTAAAATCAATCGATATAAAGCATGAAGAATGCCTTAAGTGCTGGAACCAAACAAAGCTGGCAATGTTCGCTAAGAGATCTTTTTCCTCTCAACTTCTAACATCACTTGTCATCTTGACCATCAAGCGTCATTCACCTGAATTTTATAAAGAGAATATGGGTTTTATCAGAAGAAATAAGTTGATCAGTAAAATAAAGAATGATAAAACTTTCAATACATATTTTCCATCTGTCAATAGGAAATGTCTTCCCACACACGGATGTCTGTCTGGGCAGATATATGGGTCTTACCAAGATGGTGCAGCCAGGCTCACTTTTGTCTTTTGTCACCACCACACCTGCCTCTTCTTACTATGACATCACTTCTTCTAGGGTCTTTTTAAAATCATCATTCCGTGTCATCAGCGAGACAAAAACTGATGGTTTAATTTTTCATTTGTCAACAGAAAATAAGCCACTCAAATGGAAACCGAGGTGAAAGACTGAAAAACAAAGTAATAGGTAACCTGTCATCTCTGAGAGCGGGGAGCTAAAGAACACTTCCATGCGGAGCTGAGCAATTTTGACAACAGTGTTAAATGGGTTGTGGGACTTGATGTGTTTTCCAATTGTTTAAAAGAATTTTCACTTAAAGAAATGGGGGAATGGTGTAAAATACTTCAGAAACTATTTCAGAATTTATCAGTCCCCTGTTTCAGAGGACCGGCTAATGAAAGAGGAGGCATCAATCTATTACCAGTTTGGTGATTGCTCGTTTAGAAGTGATGTGCCTGTGAACTTACCTCCTATAAATCACATGGTTTTTGCATCTTAAGTATAGATTTTACTCTGAAAACAAAAATAAAAATCAGTAAATGCTATAGCATTTATAGGATTAATAGACATATTTATGAGCCATATGACACAAGAAAGCCAAGTTCACCCTAAAGCTAACCCACACATTATCTGTACAATCAAGTTCTGTCATCACACTATGAAACTATTTTTATATAAATATGAGTATAGGCCTGAAAAATAATTTAAAACAAAGTTAATGTTGAGGAAGAGTCACAAATAATATTCAGAGCTGTTACAAAGCAATTGGAGAATCCATCTAAAGAGACATGATTCAAAAACGATTTTTGTCTTATACCAAGAAGCAGAAAATTATTTTGTCCAAAATTTAATTATATAGATTTTAAGTAGCCTTCTTTCAAAAATCTCTCCAAAATCCTGTTATGTAAGACCCAAGGTCCATTCTACTTGTTTTGGACACAGATTTTTTTTCTTCTGTGCATAGCAGCATGGATGAGGATCTTAACAGTCTGGGATCACACCTCTCTTCCGCTTCCACTTTTCCTTCCAGTTTATCTGCTTTCACTTGGCCCCTTTGCTATCTTACATCTATGACTCTAGGCCTAAGTTATTCAGACAGTGGAGGCCAGCAACAGGGTGTGCCACAGCAAAGCCTGTCACTTCTGAGAGGTGACTAGTTTAAGGTAAAGGCATCTGGGAAAAGATGGAGAAAAGTCCTGCATCTTCCCCATTTAATACAAATTTACAGGGGTCTCCTCGCCTCTTTGCCAGGGAGCAAGACTAACCATACAAGACAATTGTGAATACCTTTGCTGTGGTCTGAATGTATACACACCCTAAAATTTGTAGGTTGAAATTTGATCCTCAATATGATGGCATTCATGGGTGGAGCTTTTGGAAGATGGCTGAGTCATGGGTGTGAGCCCCCACAGATGGGACTGATAAACATAACAGTAAACAAAGTGTTCAGTGCTCTTTTTCCAGTGGGTGAGGATCACATCATTATAGACCAAGAAGACAGCTTCACCAAGCACTGGGGTTAACAGTGCCTTACTACTGAATTCTAGAGCCTCAAGAAATGTAACCCAAATTCTATTGTTTGTAGCCAACATATTTGTTGCACAGCCCACACAAACCATGACACCTGAGGACCCTGCTCAGCTCAGAGACTTTATGAGAGGCATCTGTGTAAATCTCAGGAGCTCGATTTTGTCTACTTTTTCTTATACATTTGTCTTCTTATATTTTCCACTGAGAAAAAGTTAAGGGCTTTTCTTTTCTCCTTGTCTTACCTCTTCTCTGAAAAAGTATGATTTTTACTGAAGATGCCATATAAGAGGAAAGTTCAAGTAACCTCCATAACAGCCATTCATAATATAATACACACTGATAAACTAGCCTTCCCATGAAAAAAAGTAACAAAGCAATTTTCTGAAAAACAACAGGATAAAAATTGCAAGATTTTTTTTAGGTTAAATATCTTAAGTTTGAAGTTTGTTTCATATCTCCATCTATAAAGGGTCCAAGAAATATGGAAGGCATTAACAGAAAAGGGAAACGGGATTTACGCTGATTAAACCCCAAGTTGGGTTGAAGGTTCTCTCCCAAGTGCTTTTTCCTTCTATTCAAAAAGTCAAAGGGGATCTCATCCTCCAGAATCCGGTATTATTCCCTTGTTTTGAAACAAATGCATGATGTGTCTGTATTCAGCTCATTTGAGCATTCGAAGAGAAGTTTTATCCATAATATTAAATGAAAGGGGGAGATTTTAGAAGACTGGGTAAGGGGCTGGAAGAAGAGGAAGGAAGAAATAAAAGATCAGAGGCTAGACTAGCAGAAGAAGAAAGTAAGCAAAAGTTAGCAAAAGTTTAGAAGGAAAACCAAGACAAGAAACAGAAAGTACAGCCCTTGGCTCATCAGCTCTCATGTCACTGTTTTCTTATATGGAAGTAAACAAATTAATAAGTGTATTGTTTTGGACATTCTCCTTTAGTTTACCAGAGCATCGAAGTTTTCCACCTGGGCTCTTATGTTCCTTTATTCCTTTTCTGAGAGATGGGGTGGGGGTTAGGGGGCAATGCCTCTTTTCTGGTCATCTGTCTTTCTTTGTGGGAGATTTGGTGACTCACAGTGAAAGTTCTTGACTTGAGGAATGGAGCGCAGCTCCAGAGGAATTTGAGGATGAGGCAAGAAACCCTCCTCTGGCATTAAGTTTTCAGTGGACTCTGATCTGTCTCCCCTAATTGACTAAAATTAGAAGCCGGCTTCTTCTCAGACCTAAGGATTTTGGAGAAGGTCAAAAACTAAAGGCACAGAGAGGGAAAAATGGATGGCTTCAACTGAACTTCTATTTTTAATAGACATCACAAAGGATGTGGTATCTTTCTATTAGAGTCCAAGCTCATTCCGTCACTTATTTAACATGTACACAGATGTTTCCACTTCACCTAAAATTCTTCAATTTGAGATCACAATAGTTACAAAGACTACAACCAAAGCAAAGGTTTTTATTGTTTTGTTTTGTATTTTGTGAAGAAATAGGAAAATGCAAAATTGGAAAATAAAATGGTATTTTATTTTCTGGCATAATGGGATGTTGTAATGAATGTTTTACTGCATTGAACACGTTTACATTTGGGTTTATTTGAATAGAGCCACAGTCTACTTTATAAAGTAAAATAAGCCAAATAAAGGAGCTTTTTCTAAGTTTCTTTATGACTTATTTTTGTAGTACCATGACATAATATTCTTGAAAAACATTAGCTAGATTTATTAACCTTATCACTGAGAGAAAAATTTAAGTTTTGGAAGGTTGGTTTTTAGTATCGACAAGAAATGGAATGAATATATACCTTATTACTAAATTATTACTTTTTTGGAAAAAAATAATAAATTACTAATATATTAACTTACAGTAAGCACAGCGGCATTTATGTTTTGTAGAGAAGAAACATTGCAGTATAAAAACTAGAAGAAAAACACTGATTAAGTTTGCTGACTTTTAAAGCTTTCTCTGTAAATCACACCACCATACATAAATAAGAAAGAACTAGTCAAATAACCAATACTGAGGCAGGAGTGAGAGTTCTGTGGGAGTAAAGGAAAAAGGGCCCATAATAAAACTGCAGTTATGTCCACATAAATGTGGAAACAAAGAAAGCAGAGTGTAATTGGTAGGTAACAAGACACAAGCCACATTCAGCATCCCTGCAACACCTACAAGGTCAACAACTGGCAAGAGCAACTTGATTGAGCTTGTTAACAGTTAAGGGCAGTTAAGAAAGCAGAAGAAAGAGATGGACAATGGTGGGGCGGGGCTTCAACACCTGACTACATTCCTAACTGCAAGCAGTACAGGAGCAAAATGTGATGGTCTCTCGGACTCAACCAGGAGGATCCATGTAGAGTGTATAATGCTCTTTGACTCTCATTGGCTCAAGATATAATCCTACTCTGCTGCTTGACCCATTAGCTCTAACTTCTTTTTGGCTAATTCTTACATCTTAATTTAACCCATTTCTAAGTAATCTGTGCATCACCACAAGGTCATGGCATACCCAGCAAAGTGTCAGCACATCTATCTCTAGCAGAGCCTCCATGGTGTTTCCTGACTTCTTTTCCCTTCTTCCTCCCAGCATTCAGGTCCATCTTCCCTGCCTACCTAAGTTCTGCCCTGCTATAGGTCTAAAGCAGTTTCTTTATTCATTAACCAATAAAAGCAATGCATAGACAGAAGAACCTCCCACACCAATAATCCTCTTCTGTCTTCATTGGCTCTGGATATAATCCTCCTCTGCTCTCATTGGTTCAGGGTATGATCTTCCTCTGCTCTCATTGGTTCAGGGTATGATCCTCTTCTGCCCTCATTGGCTCAGATTATGATCCCCTTCTGCTCTCTTTAGTTCAGGGTATGATCCTCCTCTGCTCTCATTGCTTTAGCCCACAATATGCAGAGAAAATCCACAAATCTTAAGAGAAATGCCCCTCGTGTTTGTCCAGTTTCTGCTATGAAATGTCCCTAAAAAAGAAACTAGGCAGCTGGTTTTTCCCCTCTTTTGAGAGCACCCCACTCTCTGAAATTTCTCTCATTCTTCCTGAATTCCTCAATCTTTCTGAGTTTCTTACTTTTCCTTAATATTTCACTTTCCCTTAATTTTCCTTTGTTTAATCTGCTTTTGCTTTGCCTATTCTTATGTACATCCATGTTTTTAATTATCATCTTGGGACAATGCACTAAGGAAGCACTATCTCAGGTTGGATTTTGGTGACTTTTTGATCTCATACTTGTATTCTGAGTCAAGCACATCTCGACTGAGAAAGGCCCTGTAATTCTCCAAGATCTACAACACTACAGATTAAGTTACCTTCGGATGGAAATAGAGAACACTATCCTGAGTGAGGTAACCCAGACCCAAAAAGATGAACATGGGATGTACTCACTCATAATTGGTTTCTAGCCATAAATAAAGGTCATTGAGTCTACAATTTGATATCCTAAAGAAGCTAAATAAGAAGGTGAACCCAAAGAAAAACTAATAGCTATCCTCCTGGTTATGGGAAGTAGACCAGAATGCAGGGCAAAAAATTGGGATCTTGGGGGTAGGGTGGGAGGGGGGTAAGGGGAGATGGGAAGAGAAAAGGGAGAAGGGGAGGATGGGGGGAACTTGGGGAAACGGGATGATTGGGGATAAAGGAAGGTTGGATAGGGGAGCAGGGAAGCACATATCTTAGTTAAGGGAGCCACATTAGGGTTGGCAAGAGACTTGGACCTAGAGGGGCTCCCAGGTGCCCAGGGCGATGTCCCCAGTTAGTTCCTGGGGCAGCTGAGGATAGGGAACCTGAAATGACCCTATCCTATAGCCATACTGATGAATATCTTGCATATCACCATAGAACCTTCATCTGGCGATGGATGGAGATAGAGACAAAGACCCACAATGGAGCACCGGACTGAGCTCCCAATGTCCCAATGAGGAGCAGAAGGAGGGAGAACATGAGCAAAGAAGTCAGGACCACAAGGGGTGCACCCACCCACGGAGACAGTGGGGCTGATCTATTGGGAGCTCACCAAGGCCAGCTGGACTGTGACTGAAAAAGCATAGGATAAAACCGGACTCTCTGAACATGGCGAACAATGAGGGCTGATGAGAAGCCAAGGACAATGGCATGGGGTTTTGTTCCTACTTCATGTTCTGGCTTTGTGGGAGCCTAGCCAGTTTGGATGTTCACCTTCCTAGACCAGGATGGAGGGGGGAGGATTTTGGACTTTCCACAGGGCAGGGAACCCTGACTGCTCTTCAGGCTGGAGAGGGAGGGGGAGAGGAGTGGGGGGATGGGGAGAGGAGTGGGGTGAAGGGGGAGGGAAATGGGAGGCTGGGAGGAGGTGAAAAAAATTTTTTTTCAATAAAATAAAATAAAAATAAAATATTAACTAGTGTCCACTACATCCTGAATACTATCCACAATTCTTCTGCTCAGGGAGCCATTTTTGAGAAGACCTTCAGCTAGAATGAATTCCTGATTAATGTCTGCATAGTCAGAGTCGATAGAAAAAGTAAAGGAACACACTCATCTAATGTCTGTAATCTCCATTGCAAAAGGCCTGGTCACATCTTCACCCATATAACACACATTTTCAACCATGGACTCATACACATAAAATTAAAAAATTAAATAAGAGAGGGAACTCAGACGTTTCTCATCCCTCCTATACTTCCTGGTCGTCCTGCAGAGGCTATACTGCCAAATACCTCCTTTCTCTTCCTATCCCACCCAGCTTGCATCCAGAACCCTCCCTCCCCTCTTTGGCCACATAACATCTCCCAGCTCAGCCTGTTCGGGCGCTGGGACCAATTCCGAATCGGGAGGGCAACCCGGAGGGTGGTAGTTCCTTTGTCTCAATAGCCTGCCTGCAGCAAGCAAGGCAGTCCCTTTGTTTACGAGCTATCCAAGCAGCACGGAGACCCAATCCGGGCACCAGGAGAGACATCATTGGGGTGAGTGAGTTTCTCATTGGGGTGAGTGAGTTTCTGACTGCGGCAGCAGCCAGGGAAAGGGAACTCAGATGTTTCTCATCCCTCCTACATTTCCTGGTCATCCTGCAGAGGCTATACTGCCCAATACCTCCTCTCTCTTTCTATCCCACCCAGCTTGCATCCAGAACCCTCCCTCCCCTCTTTGGCCACATAACATCTCCCAGCTCAGCCTGTTAGGGCGCTGGGACCAATACCGAATCGGGAGGGCAACCGGGAGGGTGGTAGTTCCTTTGTCTCAATAGCCTGCCTGCAGCAAGCAAGGTAGACCCAAGCAGCACAGAGATCTGATCTAGGCACTAGGAGAGCCATCACTGGGGAGTGACATCACTGGGAAGGTACATCAGTGGGCAAGGAGACCTGATCCTGTAAAAAAAGATCTATAGGGGAGCATTCGGAGGAAGAGATGGGCAGGCGCCAATGCAAGAATTCACCCAACAATCTGAAGAACAACATGAAACCACCAGAACCCAGCGACCTCACAACAGGAGGACAGGAACACCTTAATCAAGAAGAAGTAGAAAAATTTGACTTTATGAAAGTGATTGATGCCCTTAAACAGCATGTAAAAAATGCCCTTATAGAAATGGATGAGAAGTATAACAGAAAGTTTGAAGAATTGAATAAATCAGTGAATGATACCCTAGGAAACCAAGGAAAAACAATCAAACAGATAATGGAAACAGTTCAAGACTTGAAAACTGAAATGGAGGCAAAGAAGAAAACACAAACAGAGGGCCAGCTGGACATGGAAAATCTAGGTAAACGAATAGAGACTACAGAAACAAGCATAATCAGCAGAATACAAGAGATAGAAGAAAGAATCTCAGATGCTGAAGATAACATAGAGAAAATAAACGCACTGATCAAAGAAAACAGCAAGTCCAACAAATTCTCATCTCAAAACATTCAGGAAATATGGGACACAAAAAATAGACCAAACCAAAGAATAATTGGAGTAGAAGAAGAAGTGCAACTCAACAGTCCAGAAAATATATTTAATAAAATTATAGAAGAAAACTTTCCCAACCTAAAGAATGATGTACCTATGAAGGTTCAATAAGCATACAGAACACCGAATAGGCTGGATCAAAAAAAAAATCCCCTCGCCATATAATAATCAAAACACAAAGCATACAGAATAAAGAAAGAATATTAATAGCCGCAAAGGAAAAAGGCCAAGTTACTTATAAAGGCAAACCTATCAGACTTACACCTGACTTCTCTATGGAAACCATGAAAGCCAGAAGGTCCTGGATAGATGTACTGCAAAAACTAAGAGACCATGAATGCAAGCCCAGACTACTATACCCAGCCAAGCTTTTGTCCACTATAAATGGAGAAAACAAAATTTTCCATGATAAAAACAAATTTAAACAATACATAGCCACAAATCCAGCCTTACAGAAAGTAATAGAAGGAAAATCACTAACCAAGGAGTCCAACAATGACCACAATAACTCAGACATCTAGAGACCCTTCACCAGCGCAACTCAAAGAAGGGAAACACACAAACTCTACTACTAAAAAAGTGACCGGAGTTAACAACCACTGGTCATTAATATCACTTAATGTCAATGGGCTCAACTCACCTATAAAAAGGCACAGGCTAAGAGATTGGATACGAAAACAGGATCCAACAATCTGCTGTTTACAAGAAACACATATCAAACACAAAGACAGGCACCTACTCAGAGTAAAGTGCTGGGAAAAGGCTTATCAAGCAAATGGACCCAAGAAACCAGCAGGTGTGGCCATACTAATTTCTAACAAAGTTGACTTCAAACTTAAATCAATCAGAAGAGATGGAGAGGGACATTTTATACTCATAACAGAACAATTCATCAGGATGAAGTCTCAATCCTAAATATCTATGCCCCTAATATAAAAGCACCCACGTACGTAAAAGAAACATTACTAAAACTCAAAGCAGCCATCAAACTGCCCACACTAATAGTAGGAGACTTCAACACTCTTCTCTCACCAATGGACAGGTCAATCAGACAGAAACATAGCAGAGAAATTAGAGAATTAAAGGAGGTAATAAATCAATTGGACTTAACAGACATCTATAGAATATTCCACCCAAATAGGAAAGAATATACCTTCTTCTCTGCAGCTCACGGAACCTTCTCGAAAACTGACCACATACTCGGTAACAAAGCAAACTTCCACAGTTACAAAAAATATTAGTAACCACATGTGTCTTATCAGATCACCATGGATTAAAGTTAGAATTCAACAACAATGCTACCCTCAGAAAGCGTACAAACTCATGGAAACTGAACAGTCAACTACTGAACCACACCTGGATCAAGGAAGAAATAAAGAGAGAAATTAAAGTCTTCCTTGAATTCAATGAAAATAAAGAAACAACATACTCAAACTTATGGGACACTATGAAAGCAGTCCTGAGAGGAAAGTTCATAGCACTAAGTGCCCACTTAAAGAAAACAGAGAAAGCACACATTGGAGACTTAACAGCCCACCTGAAAGCTCTAGAAAAAAAAGAAGCAGACTCACCTAGGAGGAGTAGAAGACTGGAAATAATCAAACTGAGGGCTGAAATCAACAAAATAGAAACACAGAAGAAAACAATCCAAAGAATCAATGAAACAAAAAGCTGGTTCCTGGAGAAAATCAACAAGATTGATAAACCCCTATCCAAATTAATCAAATGGCAGAGAGAGAATATGCTAATTAATAAGATCAGAAATGAAAAGGGGGACATAACCACAGACACAGAGGAAATTCAGAGAATCATTAGATCTTACTACAAAAGCCTGTATGCCGCAAAACTGGAAAATGTAAAAGAAATGGACACTTTTTTAGATAAATACCATATATCAAAGTTAAACTAGGACCAGGTGAACAATCTAAATAGACCTGTTACTTGCAAAAAATTAGAATCTGTTATCAAAAACCTCCCTACCAGAAAGAGCCCAGGACCAGATGGCTTCAATGCGGGATTCTACCAGAACTTCCAAGAAGAACTAATACCTATACTCCTTAATGTATTTCACAATATAGAAACAGAAGAGTCATTACCAAATTCCTTTTATGAAGCTACAGTTACTCTGATACCAAAACCACACAAAGACTCTACCAGGAAAGAGAATTACAGGCCAATCTCACTCATGAACATTGACGCAAAAATCCTCAACAAAATACAGGCAAACCGAATCCAAAAACACATTAGAAAAATTATCCATTATAATCAAGTAGGCTTTATCCCAGAGATTCAGGGCTGGTTCAACATACGAAAATCTATCAATGTAATCCATCATATAAATAAACTGAAAGAAAAAAAACCATATGATCATTTCATTAGATGCTGAAAAAGCATTTGACAAAATTCAACATCCCTTTATGATAAAAGTCTTGGAGAGATTAGGGATACAAGAGTCATACCTAAATATAATAAAAGCTATATACAGCAAGCCGACAGCTAACATCAAATTAAACGGAGAGAAACTCAAAGCCATCCCACTAAATTCAGGAACACGGCAAGGCTGTCCACTCTCACCGTATCTCTTCAATATAGTGCTTGAAGTTCTAGTAATAGCAATAAGACAACATAAGGGGATCAAGGGGATTCAAATTGGAAAAGAAGAAGTTAAACTTTCGTTATTTGCAGATGATATGATAGTGTACATAAGCGACCCCAAAAACTCTACCAAAGAGCATTTACAGCTGATAAACACCTTTAGTAATGTGACAGGATACAAGATCAACTCCAAAAAATCAGTTGCCCTCTTATACACAAAGGATATGGAAGCAGAGAGGGAAATCAGAGAAGCTTCACCTTTCACGATAGCCACAAACAGTATAAAATATCTTGGGGTAACTCTAACCAAGGAAGTGAAAGATCTATTTGACAAGAACTTTAAGGCATTGAAGAAAGAAATTGAAGAGAATACCAGAAAATGGAAGGACGTCCCTTGCTCTTGGATTGGGAGGATCAACATAGTAAAAATGGCAATTCTACCAAAGGCAATTTATAGATTCAATGCAATCCCCATCAAGATCCCAGCAAAATTCTTCACAGACCTTGAGAGGACAATAATCAACTTTATATGGAAAAACAAAAAAACCAGGATAGCCAAAACAATCCTATACAATAAAGGATCTTCTGGAGGCATTACCATCCCCGACTTCAAACTTTATTACAGAACTACAGTAATGAAAACAGTGTGGTACTGGCATAAAAACAGAGAAGTCGATCAATGGAATCACATAGAAGACCCAAATTTTAACCCACAAACCTATGATCACCTCATTTTCGATAAAGGAGCTAACAGTATACAATGGAGGAAAGAAAGCATCTTCAACAAATGATGCTGGCACAACTGGATATCAACCTGTAGAGGAATGAAAATAGACCCATATCTATCACCTTGCACAAAACTCAAGTCCAAATGGATCAAAGACCTCAATATCAGTCCGAATACACTGAAGCTGATAGAAGAGAAAGTGGGAAACACCCTACAACAGATGGGCACAGGAGATCACTTTCTATGTATAACCCCAGTAGCACAGACATTAAGGACAACACTGAATAAATGGGACCTACTAAAACTGAGAAGCTTCTGTAAAGCAAAGGACACTGTCACTAAGACAAAACGGCAACCTACTGACTGGGAGAAGATCTTCACCAACCCTGCAACAGACAAAGGTCTGATCTCCAAAATTTATAGAGAACTCAAGAAACTAAACTTCAAAATGCTAATAATCCCAATTAAAAAATGGGGCACTGAACTGAACAGAGAATTCTCAATAGAAGAAGTTCAAATGGCCAAAAGACACTTAAGGTCATGCTCAACCTCCTTAGCAATTAGGGAAATGCAAATCAAAACAACTTTGAGATATCATCTTACACCTGTCAGAATGGCTAAAATCAAAAACACCAATGATAGCCTTTGCTGGAGAGGCTGTGGAGGAAGGGGTACCCTCATCCATTGCTGGTGGGAATGCAATCTTGTGCAACCACTTTGGAAATCAGTGTTTCGGTTTCTCAGGAAATTCGGGATCAACCTACCCCTGGACCCAGCAATACCACTCTTGGGAATATACCCAAAAGATGCCCTATCACATGACAAAAGCATTTGTTCAACTATGTTCATAGCAGTATTATTTGTAATAGCCAGAATCTGGAAACAACCTAGATGCCCTTCAATGGAAGAATGGATGAAGAAAGTGTGGAATATATACACATTAGAGTACTATGCTGCGGTAAAAAACAATAACTTTTCGAATTTTGCTTGCAAATGGATGGAAATAGAAAACACTATCCTGAGTGAGGTAACCCAGACCCAAAAAGATGAACATGGGATGTACTCACTCATAATTGGTTTCTAGTGGTCACGGAGTATATAATTGGTGAACCTAAAGAAGCTAAATAAGAAGGTGAACCCAAGGAAAAACATATAATTATCCTCTTGGCTATGGGAAGTAGACAAAATTGCCGGGGAGAAAATTGGGATCTTGGGGGTGGGGTGGGATGGGGATAACGGGGGATGGGGAGAGAAAAGTGAGAAGGGGAGGATGGGGGAAACTTGGGAAAACAGGATGATTGGGATAAAGGAAGGTTGGATAGGGAAGCACGGAAGCACAATTCTTAGTTAACGGAGCCTCCTTAGGGTTGGCAAGAGAATTGAACCTAGAGTGGCTCCCAGGAGCCCAAGGCGATGTCCCCAGTTAGTTCCTTGGGCAGCTGAGGATAGGGAACCTGAAATGACCCTATCCTATAGCAATACTGACGAATATCTTGCATATCACCATAGAACCTTCATCTGGTGATGGATGGAGATAAAGACAGAGGCCCACACTGAAGCACTGGACTGAGCTCCCAAGGTCCCAATGAGGAGCAGAAGGAGGGAGAACATGAGCAAGGATGTCAGGACCATGAGAGGTGCACCCACCCACTGAGACAGTGGGGCTGATCTATTGCGAGCTCATCAAGGCTAGCTGGACGGTGACTGAAAAAGCATCGGATAAAACCGGATTCTCTGAACATGGCGAACAATGAGGGCTGATGAGAAGCCAAGGACAATGACACGGGGTTTTGATCCTACTTCATGTTCTGGTTGTGTGGGAGCCTAGCCAGTCTGGATGTTCACCTTCCTAGACATGGACGGAGGGGGGAGGACCTTGGACTTTCCACAGGGCAGGGAACCCTGATTGCTCTTTGGACTGGAGAGGGAGGGGGAGAGGAGTGGGGGAGGGGGAGAAAGGTGGGAGGAGGGGGAGGGAAATGGAGGCTGGGAGGAGGCAGAAACTTTTTCTTCATTTTCTCAATAAAAAAATAAATAAATAAAATAAATAAATAAATAAATAAATAAAAATAAAAAATTAAATAAATCTATAAACTATAAGGGACAGATGGCCTAATAGTTTAGAGCGTATTCTGTTCTTGCTGAGGACCTAGGTTCAGCTCCCAGCAATCACATGGTTGCTCACAACTATCTGTAACTTCAAAATGCTGGTACCAAGCATGCATGCAGTACATGATAAGGCAAAACACAGGTGCACGTAAAAATAAACAAAAAATAAATAAATCCATATATATATATATGACTTGAAAAAAAACACTCTGCAGACATTTTATTCAGAAGGGGAGTTGTTCATGTTTAAATATTGTAAGTGTACTGAAACTATTCAAAAAATAGAAAGTAACAGGCTTTGTCTTGTAAGAGGACATATAACTAGGTAATCTTGATCCAAGTCTGAAGCCCTACAAAACAGCTATTCAAGGTCAAAAGTGCAACTTGAAGCTCACCAGTAGGGAATGAGTGAAGTTCTTACTCCCTTGGTCCTCCCTGTCAAGGACCAAAGCCTCAGAGCCATGAGTGGTAAGCCTTCCCCTCAAGTGAGACTCAAAGGGATGGCGAAGTCTTCCTCTAGTCTGAGTGGAAATGTTGCCAATGTATGCATCTATCCACCATAACTTTCACACCTAGATTATTTACTGTCAGAAGATTCCTCCTCTATAGACTGCTTCTGATGAGATTAGCTAAATAGTTCCCCTCTTCCAACTGTAGATAATAACTCTGCCTCCTTGTTTACGTGTATGTAATAAATCTACCTCCTTGTTCAGGTGCACACATTAACCTGGCCTTTCTCTTCAACTGTATATAATAAGCAACTGAGTGTCTCCATCAAAGACCCCAGTCCACCCCAGCTTCCTCTGTACCCATGTGTCTGTTCTCTCTGCATTAATTTGATGCCCCGCTTTGGTCAATCACTAGTACTATGCATGATGCAGCATTCACCCCCAAACAAAATGCCCAAAGGAATTTCAGTTTCCACCAATCCAAGGAATGAACTTTCAAAAAGAACTCTGCCTTGCACCAAAGGAGTGAAATCCCACGAGACTAGATTGTTTCCTCTTTCAAAATAGGAGGTCTGAATGGAAGATGTGAATAGAGTGATTATAGGTAGCAATTTTTTTATTTCTCTTAAGTTTTATCTTAAGAATTTTTACTTCATTCTGGCTACACCTCCTTGGACTCCACTGCTGGTGGTCTAGGGAAATTTCTTCCAAGGAGTGATCTTTTCTTTTTCTGTCTAGTATCTGTAAAGACTTAAAAATAACATTTTTAAAAAGCCATTTTATGGTAGTGAAACCCTTGAATCAGAGACCGCTTGGTCTCAGACATGTTTTAAATGATAACTGTAAGTACTCAGTAAATTGCTCTGGTTCTTTTTTTCATAGATATATTCCTAGCAGTAGAAATGTGTGCCTACCAAAATGGAGCTGAATTTCCTGAACTGTTTATGCTAGCTGTACTTCTGACTACAATTATGTAATTAAATTAAGTGGTATGCAAATTGATGAAATGTGATTGACGGTGGATTTGCTGTGTAAACTAAGTTAAATGCTTTGAAGACTTCCACAAATGTTAATGCCTAACATATACTCACTGTTGTGTGACAAGCAAGGAAACTTAAATATTGACAAGGGTTTTGGAAATAAAATCTAGAAGGAAGTTCCACTCAGTCTTTTTTTTTCCCCCTCAAGTTCATGGACTCTAATACTAAATTTAAAGAAAGTAAAACTGGAAATCATAAAATACATCACGGATGTGTTTATATAAGGAAGAAAATGTGATGATTTTCTCAGCAGACATCAAAGTAATAGTCTTGGATCACCATCAAAGATCGTGCAAATGAGTGCGAAATCATTGGTTTTAACTTAACATGTAATGTTGATGTGTGCATTGACAAAGATTTTCTCCTTTAGCCAGAACTCTGGACTGGTGCCACTGAGTTCTTCACCTGAGGAAACCCAGTCTTGTGGTTCCCTTCTTCTCCTTGTAGAGTTTGATTTGAACAAGAACACCACAAACTGACTTGAGCAAAAATCCCCTGTCACTGGCATCTGATTTCCTTTGTGCATTTGCCTCTCCTCCCTCCCCCCCCCCCCCGCCCTTAGCTATCGTCCACCAAGTTACTTATTACTTGCCATTTGTTTCCTCTCAGGAATTTTCCACTCAAACTACAAGAATGGGAGGTAGGAACTGGTCAGGCAGATTTGGATAAGGAACTGTGGTCATAAATAGATTTTCTGTGCCTGGAAGCTGGAAATATCTCTAGCTCTCTGGGTAGCTCTGTCCTTACTGAAGGTGAGAGATGCTGGAGGAAATGCTTTGGCAAATGTCCCTTGTTCTGACAGAACACGGGGACACCAGAAATGGGAGAGAGCTGATTTCTCTGTGTCTCTCTGGCCTACCTGGGCAGCCGATCCTGAAATCTATCGAGGAAGGCAAGACTTAGGCGAGAGGAGGCATCTGGATACACCCTGCTTCAGCCTCTACTGGACAGAGCCATTTATCTCCCTGCCCGCACCACACCTCAGTTTCTACCTCCAGACTTTTAAAGAGCCCTAGACTAGCAGTTTGGTACCACTTCCTGGGACTCCATCCTCCAGCAAAACTTTGCCTTTTTTCTGGTAAGCTCCCATCTAATTCTAGAATAAACCTCCTTCCTGAAATCCCTGTCGCGTTGTCCCTGGTTTCATTCTTTGAACCCCTAAGATAAGAACACGGAGGTCTCCGACTCAGCAAAGTTCTGTGTGACTCTGAACTTCTGGTAAAGCCCCCTGAGCCTACAGAGAAGCTACCATGGAATCCAAAGCTTTCCGTATCAATGCTTCTTGACTATAAACCCTTACTGGTTTTCACTTAACGTCAGACCTGGCTCCGGGCTTTTGCCCGATACAGGAACCGGCTGTAGTTCTAACCTCTGTGGGCAACATCGGCCCTGTCGTCTTTGGCAAACGTTTTGTTTATTTCTTCCTTCCCTAAAGCTCAGTTTTATTTTTAAAATTGACTTATGTAATTTGGTTCTGACAAGGTTTTATGTATCTCAGGCTGGCCTCAAACCTTTCAGTAGCTAAGGATTGTCTTGAAGTACTGATTCTCCTGCCTCCACTTCCCAAGTACTTGGATTACAAGTGTCTACACCACATCCTGTTTAGGGGGTGCTGGGGATCGAACCTGGAGACTGCATGCTAGGCAAACTCTACCAGCTAAACCATGTACCAACACTGATAGCTTACCTCAAGTAGTCATTTTAATTAACTGGTAGTTGTGAATTAGTAGAAAGTATTTGTCTTGTTTTGTTTTGTTTTGTTTTCTTTGAGACATGAGTCTTACTGAGTAGCCCTAGCTGACTGCAGCTCACAGAGATCCACCTGTCTTTGTCTTCCTATTGCTTGGATGGACCTATGCCTGGTCCAAGTACAAGGAGTATTATTTCACAATGTATAGAGCATGCAACCTAGTATTATTATAAAAGGCTTTTTAATGATTTCATATTCTTGATGAAGGTCTCTAAATCTGCCAGTTCCCGTAGATGTTGGGGTAGAGTGTTTTAGTGCTAACTCGGTGTTTATTCAAGACAAACTATTAATATCCCCCTTTTGTGGAAGCATTAGCTTTGATGAAAACATTGTTTATGTAAATATCTGTCTCAGACAACCAAAGTTTCCAAGGAAACATGCTTTGAAAGCAACAGAATATGCAAATGAAAGCCTCTTTTTTTTTTCTGTATAAATTGCCTCTAACTAAGAGACAAAGCTTGAAACAAAAGCCAATTCAGAGAGATAAAAGGAACCAACAACTGGCAAAGCAACTCCAGTGGCTTTTTTTCAATAGCCATGAAAATCATTCTCTTTTGCCTTGTGCATTGTAGCACCCAGTATCAATATTTGCCTATTGTCAACAGGGGAGAGATTAGAAATGAGTTCACTAAAATGCTCTCAAATGTGCACCATGGTGTCTTTGCCTCTGAATGATATCTATTTAGCTAGTTGATTATTGATATTAAATTGCTCTGTAGAACAGCTCAAGTCTTTAGTCTTCTCTTTATAACTAGAATCAGTGTGACTTCCTCTGCTAAATAAAAACAATAACAAACAACACAAACAGGAAACCAGCGTGACAATGCCTGGGTAAAGCAATGGTCTCGCAAGCTTTCCAAGGAGAGTTTCCAAAACTCATGGAATGGTGGAAGAGGAGAGAACCACGCCATATAGTTGCCTGCTAACGTCCCCACAAGTCCTGTGGCACACACAATACTAATAAGTTGTTTTTCAGATGGAAGCAGACAGTAAATAAGAGACTCTTACAAATTGCAGGTTTATGTTAGATTTGTATCCAGAAGATTTAAGATGAGTTGGTATTTTACACACTGAAGAATTATTTTAGCACTTTGCAAGACAGACAAAGAAGAGAAATATACTGCATAGAACACATGACATTTGATCCCTATAAACGCCTCTTCCAACCGTATTATCTGCCATTCTGCTTTTTAAATTCTGAAGGTTCTACCTTCATGTCCTCCAGATGTATCGCACCCTTTTCTGTTGTAAATGTCAACCCCAATTTTACAGTGTAAAATGACCACCGGGCAATATCCTTTTGGAAGAAAAAGTTAATGTTGTGTCTGTGATGGGTGACACTGGAAATGAAGCCATTTTATTTTAGCAGCTTATATTGTTTTAAAAGAAATGCAAGAAAGACCCAAAAAAGCTCCTTGGGAGTTGACTTGAGAAAACTTATATGCCATTGCTGGGTCTACGTCACCTTTCATAAAATAATAGTTCTTGTTTGTTTTTGCTTTTTGAGAAGCTTTCTGTAGTCCAGGCTGGCCTCATACTTGCCAGGTAGCTGAAATTGACCCTGAACTCTAACCCAAGTGCTTTCGCCTCCCAAATTTTAGAACTAAAAGTAAGCACCCCAGGTCTTTCCCAAGAGCTAGTCTCTCAGTGTACACAAAATGCAAAGAAAATTTAAGTGATAAATTTCATAAAGTTTACTTGAAGAAAAAAAAACTTCTAAAGCTAGGCATCATTCAGGCTAAAAATGATTCCGTTCTAAATGCCTTATTCTACCACATGTGTTGATTATGTGTATAGCCAAAGGAAGACACATTAAAAAATAAAATAAAAACATATAATTGGATACAGTTAACATAGTTAACATTTGCCCTACATGAGTGTGTTGTGATCTTCTGGGAGTCTATGATTGGATGATACTTCGATGCTGTGACTGGCTGAGCCCATCTATCACATACACACACATGTGCCCACACAGCTGTATCAGCACATACATGACCACACGCAAAAAAAAAATGTAATAATGAGAAGTAGTAGAGGAAGGCTGAAGTCAGAAAAAGAAGAGAAAAAAAGAGGTGAAAATTATAAATGCATAAAGAAATAGAATACTACCAGGATAGTAGTGATGCACACCTTTAATTCCAGCACTTGGGATACAGAGGCAAGTAGATCTCTGTGAGTTCAAGTCCCGCCTGATCTTCAGAGTAAGTTCCAGGACAGCCAGGGCTACACAACAAAACCCTGTCTTGAAAAACCGGGGGAAAAAGGAAAAAGAAAAAAGAAAGAAAGAAAATGAAAATGAAGAAAAGAAAATCAATACTTACAATTTGAGACCATTGTAATTAATTTGTGCTTGCTTTAAAAAGTCAGACCTAAGTTTGTTGTTGTTGTTGTTTGTTTGTTTGGGTTTTTTTCTTTTCTTTTTCTTTTTCTTCTTCTTTTTTTTTTTTTTGGTTTTTCAAAACAAACTTTCGTAGCTTTCGAGCCTGTCCTGGAACTAGACTGGCGTCAAAGTTACAGAGATTCACCTGTCTCTACCTCCTGAGTGCTGGAATTAAAGGCGTGTGCCACCCCCACCCAGCCAGAGCTAGAATTTTGAAGTTAGATGTGTTAAGAACTGTCAAGATAAAATGAAACATAACTCCCTTTAATAAACAAAGAATAAAAAAGACTGTTTACGTATCCTCTAAATGGAGGCAGAGCTTTTCTTTTGTCCCAACCACACGATTTCAAATAATCACACAAAAGCTAATATTAATTATAGAATGTTTGGTCTATAGTTTAGGGTTATTATTAACTACCCCTAACATTTAAATTAATACATTTCTATTAATCTATACATCACTTCATGGCCTGTAGCTTACTGGTTCTCTGACAACTTGTTCCTTAGGCAGCCGCATAGTGTCACCTGATTCAACCCTCCTTCTTGTGTATCTCCATTTGACTTTCTTGCCCAGCCTTATTCTGCCTGCCAGCTTTTATTATTAACCAATGAGAAAAACATATGTTCACAGCATACAGAAGGGTCCTTCCACAACAGTATCCACAAACTGAAAAAGAATGGCATTTAAATAAAATGTAGAATATATAAGAGATAAAAAAATGGAAACAATTACAAGATGACTAAAAGGATGGATAGAAAAGAGATTCACTGAGAATACAGTTCAAACACTTAACAAAAATCAGCAAAGAAGTTCCAGTAGGGTAGCTTGGAGGGTTAGGACAACTGGAGAGGTAAAAAGCTAATGGAGCTACAGAAGTCAAGAGGATGCAGGGATTCCTTAATAAGTTCCACACATGGGTTCAGAATGCTGATCTCAGCACTTCCGAGATAAAATGACACTCATGGAATCTGTCAGAACCACCAAGATAAACTACTTAGAATTCACAATCAAGCAGGAGGTAGGCTTCTCATTTACAGCAATGTATTTCAATAATTATTCCTAAGCACAGATGGAAGGGACAAGAAAACTGTCAACAAAGAAATCATACTTAATTAAACTGCTATTCAGCAGTAAGTGCAGGACAAAAAGGTATTTTTAGATTTATATCTGAGATCATTTATCTATAAGTCATTTTCTTAAAATGTTCTATATTACATTTTAATTTAGTGTGTGTGCATGTGTATGTACATAAACACCTGCAAACTGTGACATTTTTTGGTTTTCCCCATCATGTGGGAGCCGGTGATTGAACTAACTCAGGTTGTCAGGAATGGTAGCAAGTGCCTTTATCACAGTAGAGGTGCTTGAGGAGATGTGTGAGTTCCCACAGAGTCCTGAGGAGATTGTTGTGCAGGCTCCAGAGAGGAGAGATTACCCCTCACTCTGCATTCTGTTCCTACAAGAGTGGGCCATGCACAAACTGAATGATGCCCCCACCCACACTGGTGATGGCACATCTTCCTTAATTACCCCACTGATGCCAGAGCTGATCTGGGAAGAGACATCTTCTCAAACATACCCTGAAAAGGCATTGTATCAGCTATCTGCTGTTGTCTAGTCTAGCTAACCCACAAAACTGATCAGCAGATAGGAAACTGGGGGGAAAACAAAATAATTGAATATGCTAAAATACCCTCATGAAGTAAATTAAATGTACTTTTCAAATAACTTTGTGTCATAAAGGTGGAGTTATCTATCAACTTACTGGCTAAAATAACTAAATGAGAAACATCACAAATTACTCATTGGGAAATTATGCTAAAATATCTACTATTGCTTAGTAGGAAATATAAATATTAAGAAGTACAGATTTGAATGAAAATTGAATTTACTATTTATGCTAATTGAAAAGCAAACTGAAGAGAATATTCACCTACCAAATCCTTGGTGTGGAGTAAATGAATTTGGCAGTTACATTCAAGTAGTATAAGTATTATAACTTGAACAAAAACATGCAGAAAGTTTAAAGACAAAGGTGTTTAAAAGATATGTCCTAGTAATGGAAGAGGCTGAAACAATGTTGGCATGCTTGTTAGGAAAAACAAAATCCCATTTTAAAACAAAATTGAATAACAAAAGTTGCCATGTAATTTCCTAAGATGTGGTCTTGCAAGTAATTTTTTTAAAAATGAATGTGTATCAACTTAACAACTCCAGGTTGAAATACAAAATGCAAGATTTGTTTGAATTTTTAAGAAGTTTGAAATCTATTTATATGGTGTCGACAGAGTATATTGTTAGGACCACTGAACAGTTCTGTCCTACCAGCCAGCTCCCAAATAATCACACAGAGACTTAATATTAATTATAAATTCTCGGTAGATAGCTTAGGCTTATTACTAACTAACTCTCCCAACTTAAATTAAGCCATATTTCTTATCTAAGCTCTGCCACTTGGCAGTACCTTTTTTCAGCATGGCATGCTCATCTTGCTTCTCTCCACATCTCCTCATGGCTGCCTGTAGCTCCACCCTTCTTCCCAGTGTTCTCTCAGTTTGACTTTCCTGCCTCACCCCCAGCTGCTTAGCTATTGGCCAGTCAGCCTTTTAAACCAATCAGAAGCCACCTTGTCAAAGACACATCTTCACAGTGCACAAAAAAGCTACTCCATAACAATATAGTAAAATTTTTTAACAAATTTCTGTCCGAGATAAACAAGTATAAAAGAAACTAAGAAAAAGGAATTTTGATAACTAGAACTGGATGAAATTATGATAGCCTGAAAATGGTATCTTATAAAAGTTCATAGAAAATGTGATAAAGAATGACACTGAATTTAATTACAAGCCAGCATGCTCTTTTGAGCACAGTTTCAACTATCTCCAGAAAGCAAAACAACCAATGATTCTATAAATATGCACTGAAAAGATAAACTAGCCATATTTTCAGAAAATCTACAATTGCATTGTTTAATAATAAGAATAGACCTTGAAATAAATAATAGTTTTGTATAACTGGAATCTCAGCATTCAAGAGGCCAAATTATGTGTTTCTGGTCAGCCTGGCAATTTGGTGAAACCAGTTTCTAAAAAAGTTTTTATCTGTGTGTATATGTATGCAATATTACTATATATCTTTAATCTTCCATTATGAAACCAAATAGAAAATAATATCCAGTTACAACAAAATGTTATGTATAACTTTCATGTAATTCCAGACAAAATCATAACAATACCCTACAAAACGAAATTCTCTTTTGTAAAAATCCATGTAGGAAAACAATTATTTAATCAATAGATAGGAAATATTTTAAGAGCAGCAGCACCTATACTAAAATTGGAATGATACAGAGAAGATAAGAATGGCTCCTGAGCCGGGCGGTGGTGGCGCACGCCTTTAATCCCAGCACTCGGGAGGCAGAGGCAGGAGGATCTCTGTGAGTTCGAGACCAGCCTGGTCTACAAGAGCTAGTTCCAGGACAGGCTCCAAAACCACAGAGAAACCCTGTCTCGAAAAACCAAAAAATAAAAAAAAAAAAGAATGGCTCCTGAGTGAGGATGACATGTAAATTTGAAAAGAGTTCCATATTTTTGAACTAAAATCAATCAAAAGAGACAAAGAAGGACAATTCATATTGTCACAGGAAAAATCCATCAAGAGAAAATCTCAATACTGAAACATCTATGCCACAAATACAAGGGCACTCTCATATGTAAAAGAAACACTCCTAAAGCTTAATTCACACATTAAACCCCACACACTAATAGTGGAAGACTTCACATCTCACTCTTACCAATGGGCAGGTCTGTAAAACAGAATATTAACATAGAAATAAGGGAATTGACAGATGTTATGACTCAAATGGACTTAAAAGACATCTATAGAACATTCCATCCAAACATAAAAGAATATATATTCTTCTCAGCACCTCATGAAACCTTCTCAAAAATTGACCACATACTAGGTAACAAAACAAACGTCAACAGATACAAAAAAATATGGAATAACCCATGTATCTTATCAGATACATAGCTTAAAATTAGAATTCAACAGCAGCACTAATTCCAGAAAGCCCACAAACACATGGAAATTAAACAACACTCACATGAATCATCAATGGGGCATGGAAAAAATAAAAGAATAAATTAAACACTTCTTAAAATTCAATGAAAATGACCACAAAACATACCGAAATTTATGGGACACAATGAAAGCAGTGATAAGAGGAAAGTTCATAGCACTAAACATCTAAATAAAGAAGATGGGAAAATCCCACAACACTGAGTTAACAGAACATTTGAAAACTCTAGAACAAAAAGAAACAAATTCACCCAAGAAAACTAGACAGCAGGAAATAATCAAATTGAAATCAGAAATCAACAAAATAGAAATAAAGAAAACAATACAAAGAATCAATGAGACAAAGAGTTGGTTCCTTGAGAAAATCAATAAAATAGACAAACCTTTATCCAAACTAATGGAAAACAGAGAGGGAATATCCAAATTAACAAAATCAGAAATGAAAAGGGGGTCATAACAACAGACACTGAGGAAATCCAGAGAATCACTAGGTCATATTTCAAAAATCTATACTCCTACAAAATTGGAAAACTTAAAGGAAATAGACAACTTTCTGGATAAATATCACTTACCAAAATTAAATCAAGACCAGATAGGAAACTTAAATAGACCTATAACTGCTTAAAACAAAACAAAACAAACAAAAAAAAAAAAACCACAGAAACAGTCATCAAAAGTCTCCCAACCAAAAAAGTCCAGGATCAGATGGATTCAGCTCAGAATTAAACAAGAGTTTCAAAGAAGAACTAATAGCAATACTCCTCAAATTGTCCCATACAACTGAAACAGAAGAAACATTGCCAAATTTTTTATATGAGGCTACAATTACCCTGATACCCAAACCACAGAAAGACTTTACTAAGAAAGAGAATTTCAGACCAATCTCACTCATGAATATTGATGTAAAAATACTCAATAAAATACTGGCAAATTGAATCCAAGAACACGTCAGAAAAATCATCCACCATGATCAAATGGGCTTCATCTCAGAGATAGGAGGATGGCTCAACACAGAAAAATCTGTCAATGTAATCTACCATATCAACAAACTTAAAAATAAAAACCACATGATCAACTCATTAGATGCTGAAAAAGTCTTTGACAAAATACAACATCCCATCATGATAAAGATCTTGAAGAGAATAAGGATACAAGGAACATACCTAAACATAATAAAAGCAATATACAGAAAGCCAATAGCCAACATCAAACTAAATGGAGAGAAACTCACAGCAATCCAAATTAAATCAGGAACAAGACAAGGTTGTCTACTCTCTCCATATCTATTCAATATAGTTCCTGAGGTTCTAGCTAGAGCAATAAGACAGCAAAAGGGGATCAAGGAGATACAAATCAGAAAAAAAGTCAAACACTCATTATTTGCTGATGATAGGACAATTTACATATGTGACCCCAAAATTTCTACCAATGAACCTGAACAACTCATAAACACTTTCAGTAATATAGCAGGATACAAGATTAACTAAAAAAAATCATTAGCCCTCATTTACACAGTTGATAAATGGGCTGAGAAAGAAATCAGAGAAATATCACCCCTCACAATAGGTACAAATAGCATAAAATATCTTGGAGTAACTCTAACCAAACAAGTGAAAGACACATAGAACAAGAACTTTAAATCTTTGAAGAAAGAAATTGAAGAGGACCCGCCAAAATGCAAAGATCTCCCTTGCTCTTAAGTAGGTAGAATTAACATAGTAAAAATGGCAATCTTACCAAAAGCCATCTACAGATTCATTGCAATGCCTATCAAAATGCCAGCAAAATTCTTCACAGACCTCGAAAGAACAGTAATCAACTTCATATGGAAAAGCAAAAAACCCAAGATAGCCAAAACAATCCTGTACAGTAAAAAAACTTCTGGAGACATCACAATTCCTGACTTCCAATTCTATACAGAGCTACAGTACTGAAAAGAGCTTGGTGTTGGCATAAAAACAGACAGGAGGACCAATGGAAACGAATCTAAGACCCAGAAACCAATCCACACAGCTACAAACACCTGATTTTTAACAAAGAAGCAACAAATAAAATGGAAAAAAGAAAGCATATTCAACAAATGGTCCTGGCATAACTATCAACATGTATAAGAATGAAAATAGACTCATATCTATCACCATGCACAAAACTCAATTCCAAGTGGATCATAGACCTCAACATAAAGACAACCACACTGAACCTCACGGAAGAGAAAGTGGGAACTACACTTGAATGCATTGGCACAGGAGACCACTTCCTAAATATAACCCCAGTAGCACAGACACTGAGAGAAACAATTAATAAATGGGACCTCTTAAAACTGAGAAGCTTCTGTAAAGCAAAAGGCACAGTCAATAAGACAAAATGGCAGCCTACAGAATGGGAAAATATCTTCACCAACCCCACACCAGACAAAGGGCTGGTCTCCAAAATATATAAAGAACTCAAGAAATTGGCCATCAAAAGAACAAATAATCCAGTAAAAAAAAAAATGGGGTACAGAGCTGAACAGAGAGAACTCTCAACAGAGGAATCTAAAATGGCTGAAAGATACTTAAGGAAATGCTCAACATTCTTAGCCATCAGAGAAATGCAAATCAAAACAACTCTGAGAGTCTATCTTACACCTGTAAGAAAGGCCAAGATCAAAAGCACTGATGACAAGTTATGCTGGAGAGGATGTGGGGTAAAGGGAACACTTCTGCATTGCTGGTGGGAGTGCAAACTAGTACAGCCATTTTGGATATCAGTATGGTGATTTATCCGAAAATTAGGAAACAACCTTCCTCATGATTCAGCAACACCACTTTTGGGTGTATACCCAAAGGATGCTCAATCATAAACAAGAAAATGTGCTCAGTTATGTTCATAATAGCATTGTTTGCCATTCCAGAACCTGGAAACAACCTAAATGCCCTTTGGCTGAAGAATGGACCAGAAAAATGTGGTACATTTACACAATAATGACATCTTGAGATTTGCAAGCAAATGGATGGTTCTAGAAAACGTCATACTGAGAGAGGTAACTCAGAACCAGAAAGACAAATATTATATGTACTCACTCATAGCGACTTTTAGATATAAAACAAAGAAAACCAGCCTACAATTCACAATACCAGAGAACCTAGAAAATAGTGAGGATCCTAAGAGAGACATACATAGAAAGCAAAAAAATGCAAGATCTCCTGAGTAAATTGGAAGCCTGAGGACCATGGGAAAGGATAGAAGCAGAGGAGAGAGGAAGAGAGGGGAGCAGAGAAATATAAAAAATAAAAACATTAATTAATTAAAAATTAACAAAAACCTACAGCAAGTATGCAAATATTATTTTTAATGCAGATATAAATGTAACTTATGCAGCCAGGACATCTGTACTAGGAAACTTTGGTTACAAAGTTGACATGGCTCAGCAGCAAATGATAAGCTTGAATCTGCCTATGTTGGGTCCTTAAGGATCCTTTCAAAGCTCCTTACCTCTGTTTCTGATGAAACATATCTACATTAGGCATCTTGACTATTAATTTTATTCCCTTGGACCATCAATTCCTAAACAGATGCATTTTTGAAATTTACACTGATTTGTTCAACTCATTATTTTCATCATATTTTTAGCAAATTTACTAAAGTAGGAATGGTCCCCATAGACTAGTGTGTTCAAATGATTGACCAAAACATGGTGCTAGAGAAGGAACCTCTTGATCCTCAGGCTGCAGAAAAAGACTGCCACACTAGGCAAAGCTTGAGCAATATAAGGCTTCAAGGCCTGCCTTCACAGTGACACACTTCCTCAAACAAGGCCACACCTACTCCAAAAAGGCCACACTTCCTAGTAGTGCCATTGGCTATGGGTCAATCAACACCATGATGATAAAGGACTAAGTCAGCCCCAATTCACTGTTTCCTTGATAAGAGTTGCCACAGACTTGGGGTCTCTTCACAGCAATAAAACCCTAACTAAAACAGTTTTCTTTTTACTTTACATTGTCAGTTAATAATGAGCTGTCTTTGATTTGGCATTTTTATGGCATATGGTTTATATGTCCTTCTACTTTAATGTCCTTATAACGTTGTAAGAAAGTGTAAAACCAAAGCAGAAGGTGTTTTCATTTTACTCTAAAGTGATAACTTTCATGAAAACTACTTGTTAACTTCAAACATTTATGGTGATTACATCTGTGTTTGGATTAATTTGCAGTTTTTCTTATGCCGTGTTTTAATATTTCTTTAATTTTTTCTCCTTTTTGTTTTCTAATTTCTTAATTAGATTTTTTAAGGCTATCGTCTCTCCTTATAAATTCTCCTGTTAGTTTTGAATTTGTACAGTTGAGAATTAAACTCATTTATGCAGGTTACAATTGCCAGTGTACTTGAATCTATTTAACAACTTAGTATTTACTTGTTTGGGCCTTGGTTTCTATTTTATTGTTTCTTTTTGCTTTTACTAATACCTTTTATTCTGTAAGGTTAGAGAGTGACTTTCTTCATTACACTTTTCTTCCACCTGTTTGAACATTGCATTCTGTCAAGTGTGCAATCTGTTGAGTTAGATAAACTCACTAACTTAAGATACATACCTAATAAAGTCAAAGATATTGAGCCTAGGCTGGGATGGTGGCACCTGCCTGTAAGTCCAGCACTCGGAAGGAAAGAATAGTCTCTTTTGCATATCACAGTAAAACCGTCTATTAAAGTTCTTATTTCTGTAAGGAAGAAAGGAATGTCTTAGGAACCTGATATGTGATACTTCTTGAGAACATGTTTGAAGTTATAGTTTTCCAGGCAGAAACTGATATCAAAATTACCTAGTGTCACCATCATCCCTGAAGATCACAGTTTGGAAATAGTAACAAAGCTACATAATACAGTTGACATAATTTTTAATAGTCATTTTAAATTCCTAGTAAAAATTTGCTTTTAATTTTATGAATTAAAATCTGTAATAAATTAAACCAACTGACATCTTTAATGGTAACTGTTCTATTAACAGGAC
Source organism: Neodon shergylaensis (assembly GCA_025134845.1). Taxonomy (NCBI): domain Eukaryota; kingdom Metazoa; phylum Chordata; class Mammalia; order Rodentia; family Cricetidae; genus Neodon; species Neodon shergylaensis. The sequence goes on from JABTXL010012406.1 coordinate 18,362,043, forward strand.
AATTTCTGGCCAATCAGAAAGCAAGCTGGATGTACTGATTCTGAAGAGAAACTAGTCCTGTTTGAAAGTCCAGTGACCTCAAGGCCCACTCACTAAGAGTAAATTGATCTGCTTCTCTTGATTTTATAAAGTTCTCAATCCTTAGTTGAATTAAGTTTAAATTGAGTTTCCTACTTTGCTGACAGAAGTTTCTGTCCCACCTGGCATCACAGTCACTCAGTTCCAAGGAAAAACACAGAGGTCTACATTAACTATAAATTGCTTGGTCTAGTAGCTCAGACTTCTTATTAACTAACTCTTACATCTTAAATTACCCCATAATTCTTGTCTGTGTCAGCCACGTGGCTTGGTACCTTTCATCAATAAGGTATTCTCATCTTGCTTCCTCTGTGTCTGGGTGATGACTACTGACTGAGCCTTTCTTCTTCCCAGAATTCTCCTAATCTGGTCACCCCACCTATACTCCCCACCTTCCTGCCTGGTTGCCCCACCTATACTCTCTGCCTGGCTAGTGGTCAATCAGCATTTTATTAAACCAAGACAAGTGACAAATCTTTACAGGGTACAGGACTGTTGTCCTACAGCACATTTCTTTTAAATAATGAATATGTGATCACATATGTCTATATTGTCAATGAATAAATAATACACTATAAAAGTCTGTCACTCTAGCTCCCACGGCAAAGGTTTCAGAATTAGAAATTTGTTCCATTGAAATTACAATATTTCTAATAATATTGTAATAGGTTAATAATTATTTAAGAAGGGAGTTTTGCACTTAGTAATCTTACAATAATAATGTATCTGCCTTGCCCAAACAATCTTTGATGTGGAAAATTTTTTTAAAGTGATCTTAAAAAATCAATTTTCAAGTTAATTTACACATCAGGGAAAAGAAACAAATAGGGCTATCTCAGATTCCTTTTATGTTGTATTCACTTATTTGTTGGATGATGTCATAGAGGAAGCAGTGGGTCTTGCCATGATGCTGGTTTAGAAATACTGCATTGTTGAAATATTGTAAAGTACTGTGAAATGGTTAACAGATAAACCCCATCCTTCCTCTTAGCTGTTTGAGCACGGGGGCTGGGTGCTAGAAACTACTGCAAATAGAAAGCCGTTATTTGTGCTTTTGTACTTGTTCATCTTAATTTACCAGTTTACTAATATTGCCCTCAGTGTGACTCTGAGTAGAATGCTAGTAATTCTGGATTGCTTTCAATTTTATGTACTTAGTAGATGTGTTTGAATAAAGCTTATTATGTCAAAACCAAGCTTATTAAATAACAAAAATCAACAGATCATGGACTAGCCTGCCAAATGTTGGCACTTTGCTTCAAGTATTGACTAACATGAAGACAAATGAAGATACCAGAAGAATTTAGCTGTGTTGTATCCAGATGGATATTTGGCAACATAATTGATATATCTGTTTATTATAGATATGATATTTTTCTGAGTAAAATGATAAAATTTCTTGAATGGTGGCCATGTTTCTCATCATTATCTACCTGATTGGTAGAAGTACACTGAATAACAGTTCTCTGTTCATGGCCAGAGCTAAAGCTTAGGGACAGAGGAGGAAATGATGATATAACAGGATTGCTGCAGCTGCTGTTTGGTGGAGATTAGAATAGCTAAGACGTATATGTTGTAGGAGGCTGCTAGTTTGTTCCCGGCTGCTCAGCCCCAAAATAATCACACAGAAAACATATTATTATCAATACTGTTTGACCAATAGTTTAAGCATATTTCTGGCTAACTCATATCTTAAATTGACCCATTTCCATTAATCTGTGTATTGTCATGAGGCTGTTGTTTACTAGGTAAAGTTCCAGCAGCTGTCTCCATTGGGACTATAAGGCTTCTCTCTGACTCTGCTTTCTTTCTCCCAGCATTCAGTTTAGTTTTTCCCACCTAGCTAAATTCTGCCTTGCTATAGGCCAAAGCAGTTTTCTTTATTCATTAACAAATAAAAGCAACAATAGACAGAAGGACCTCCCACACCACATATAGACCTAGGTATTTTGTGTGGTTCTTTGCATGAATCAGTTTCATTTAGGTCTCAAAAAGAGGCTATAGGACAGATAATGATGTTGATTCTGTTTTATACAGGAGGGAACATCTCACATACTATTCTTAACTTTTATTAAAAATAAAATATATTTTACAAAAAGCTTTGTGATACCTTTAGGTTCTCTGTGGTTAAATTATAACAGGACACGTTTTTTCCACCTTATTTTGTAGATTAGGGGAGTTTTATATGAATTTAAAATCTTAAAGACACATAGTTGCATATCTTTAGATATCTAAAACTAATAAATCTTTGTTTCTGTTGCTGTTTCTTTCTAGCATTGCCCTTGTGTATTACAGCTCATTCTAGAACTTGCTATATGGCTAAAGATGGCATTGAATTTCTTATTACTCTACATCCTTCCCCAAGGACTATAAATTTCAAGTGTGTATCACCATGCCAGGTACTGAAGATCAAACCCAGGCATCCATGCATGCTAGGCAAGCACTCTAGCAAATGAACTGTTTTGCCAGACATACAATTAGTGACTGTCAAGTAATAAACAACCATAAGAACAGTTACAAAATAAAAAACTTAAATATAGCAAAATCCAAATAAAGATAGCTTGCTCAATTAAATATTTGCCGATATTGAACATATTTTATTTATTAAGGAAAATTTCAAAAGTGAACAGATGGAAGCAACAGTCACTCATTTAAAATTCCTACATGGACCCACAGGCAAGGAGAGCCATTCTTAACATGTGGTGAATACATATATCCAGGCGAGTTAATATATGAGTGTCTTTTAGAATTCCTTTTAAATATGTCTGTATGCTATGATTTGAAGCCTCATTTTATTTTATTTTATTTTATTTCTCTTAAAATGTTTTAACATTTTCCTTTAGCAGAAAATATTCTTCAAGGGCATTCTTAAGACAGCCTAGTATCTAGTCACATGGTAATATCATGAATCTATTACAGCATCTTTTGTTATTAGAGTTCATATTTTGTCTGCTATCTGTAATAGCAATTCATTTGAATAAATCTACGATCAGTCTGTGTTTTGCAGAATTATGTGGTGAACAGATATGCTTTCAGGCCCTAATACGATGTCTTTAGCCGCCTTGCTGAGGAATGAAAATGAGGATGCAACTTGATCACAAGGATTTGTAGGAAGTTACTGATTTCCAGTCTCCTTTTCTTAACGATTCATCCTGTGAGTGCTGGGCTGAATGATAGAAGGAGCAAGCAACTGTGTGGTCCCTTGCTGAATTGCTTGCTGGTCCTGCAGAGTTCCTTTCCTTCCACAGCTATCTAGCTTTCTACACAGAACCTGCCTCTGCCCTCTCCTACAACCCTAAGAGCTGGCAGATTTCCTTTCCCCTACCACTCTACAAGAAAGGCCTTCCCTTCTCAAAACCTTGATCCGTCACCAGCTTGATCCTATGGCAACACAGTTTGTTCCATCGATAACCCCAGCCTCAGTAGAATAACAAAGACAGGGCTTGGAATAGAGCTATTTCCAGGCAATGCTGAGAATATACTCCTAAGACTAACCTGCTAGCTGTATTTATATTGCCACGTCCGTGAAATTTTGAAGACTTCTGTCACAGAGAATGAAGACCTTTACGGAACTCCATTGCCCAAAGCTTCCAGTTGCCTGACAGTCGATGTTGATCCTGCCAAAGCATGACATCTAAAGAGTGTGATGTCAGAAGAAAGCTCCTGTGTCAGCTCCTGTGTCCCCAAACTCTTGTCCACACTGTGTCATCTTTCTTCTTTCCTTTGTAGGTTTTCACAGCAATTTTAAAAACAGCAATGATATTTCAATTGAGGTTTCTTGGATTGCTAATATAGTATGTACATTTTATACTTCTCAAACACTTTTTTATTAAACAGATAGCACATGCCATTTGAGCACAGCTTAAAACCATTTAAAACTGAACAGAGAAATAAAGATCTGTCATAAAATCATCATTAGAGGAAATAATTTTGTGGTGCATGCTGTCCACATATGATGTCTTATGCATAAATATAAATGCGAATATTGCGCCTCATTGTTTTCGACAGCTGCAACAGTGTCTTCACAACACATGTAACTTTTTCAACCCATCATAGAGTGATGAACTTCTTTCTAGTTTCAAACTTTTCCCATAATTAACTGAGATATGAAAATACCATTTTTGGCAAACCTTGATGCACTTTAATAAGCCTTCATGCAAGACAAATTTCTAGTAGTATATTATTGCATGAAGAGATTGGTATATTAAGTTTTTATAGAATGGAGTGTTATAGGTCAGAGACTACTATCTACCATGAGTATTATATTCATCCATTGCCTGGGACACTGCTTGGCATATAATAGGCCCTCAATGTGTGTTCTTAAGTAAATACATGGAAATATCTCACCCCAATTCCCCAAAATTATGTATCAGTTTTCTTTCAACAATATATTGGAAAATTGTGTGTTGTTTCACACTAGTCATGCAAGAGTATCACATCTTCAGATGATGACTGTTGGAAATTGGTACCTCATTTCCTCTGTATCCTCTTATGATTGGTACCTCATTTTCCTTTATATCTTTTTGTGGAGATTAGCCTTAACCTACCTTTTTTCATTTTTATTATTGGTTAAAGATTTTATTTTAATTTTATTTTATTCTTTTTCTTACTGATATGTCTTAATTTTTTATGTTGATAGGATCCAAAACATGCATACATGGGCTAAATCCTGCCTCTCTTTACACACAGTTAACATCTCCAATCTCTGGTATTTACTACTCTACATTCAGACTGACTTTTTTAATTTCAGCATATGATTGCAAACATGCTGAACCTGTCATTCAGTGCCCAGCTTACTGGTCACAGTGTCATCCAATTACATATTTTGGTGCAAATGATAGGAGTTCATTTTACATATGATGTGGCAAGCCATTAAGAGCATATGAGTTGCTCTTAAGTTTTTCCCCCAAGGATAGATAATATCCTTTACACACATATATGTACACACACACACACACTTTCTATTCTTCTATTCACAGACACAAGGACTGATTCTCTATCGTGGGTATTCTAAATAGTGCCTGGAATAGACATGGCATTTGAATTATGTCTTTGGTAATGTGATTTGGATACATACCCAGAAATAGGATACTTTGACCATCTAGTATATGTACTTTATAAAATTCCTTGGAGGTTTTTTATTTTAGATTTATTAATTTTATGTGTATGCAGTTTTGCCTGCATGTATGTCTGTGCATCATATGCATGCAGTGCCCATGGGGGCCAGAAGGGGGTGACAGATCCCCTGGTTATTAGACAATTGAGAGCAATTTATGAAAGAGCTGGGACTCAAATTCTTCTGTAAGCAACTCGTGTACTCTTAACTGCTTACCACCACTCTAGTCCTTATTCTTGTGTGGCTTTGTTGTTAAAACATATTACTAATATGCAAATGCACTAATAGTCGTCTCACCTTATTTCCTCTCACTTTGTATCATTTTGTTTAAATTTGCTTACTATCACTTTTGAATTTTCCCTTTTTGCTCCTAGGATTTTGTTTTTGCAAAGGAAGGTCTTTTCTACTTAAAAGTTTAAAAAATGCAGATTTTATTTTTACCATTTTCCATGTGTGTGTGTGTGTGTGTGTGTGTGAGAGAGAGAGAGAGAGAGAGAGAGAGAGAGATTAATATGCCTTACTATCTTGGTATTGATGGCAAGCATGAACTAAAGGCCATTTCTTGCCCATGTTGATTTTGGCCACTTTGATTTCCTCTATTTTAAAATTTTGCTCATTTTATTTAGTTGTTTATATTTTTCTTATTTTTCAAAGAAGTTTTTAAATAATAAGAGTATTCTATTACTTGAGTAGCACTCACTATTTTTGAGACAGTGCCTTGCTCATGGCCCAGGGTCACTGTGAACTTCTGATTCTTTTGCCTTTGCCTCTCACAGGAAGAAGAAAAAATGCAAGTTTCATAAAAGAGAAAACTTTTAAGGAAGCTGAAGAGATTTATTTTGATAATCCCTAAATTCTAGTTTCCAAATACTTAAGATTGATGAGTGTCTCCGATCCTCTCAGAATTCTCTGTCTCTCCCACTTTTTCTCTCTCTCAGTCAGGGATTGGATCTATACCCTGTGTGCACCCTATGAAATAGCTACCACAGTGTTACACTCCTATAATGTAGAGAGTTTCTGCCATGATGAGCTGCAAGAACAAATGAGCAAGTAGCTCTCTCAACCTTTTGTTTTATTTATTTGTTTGTTTGTTTGCTTGCTTTTGCTGAGGCATGCAACGGGCAACTTGTATATGGCGGTTCTGTTGAACCTGTCTATATTGGGTTTCATGGTCTAAGTTGATAAGGATACCTGCTGTTGTAAATCACCAATCTTAGATAGAGGAGAGCAGTGCCCCACCTTGGCTCCTCACACTCAGCTCACAGTCTAAGGGCACAGAGACTTCCATGTTGTCTTCTCTTGGGCAATATGACACAACAGCTCCTTTGTGTTCAAAAGAGGTAAAAAATGTAACTGGTCTGGTCTGGTTCACATGTAACTGGTCACACAGCCTTGTGGTGGGGATAACTGTTCAAAGTTCATGAGGTTAGCCTTAAAAAAGAGAGACATACAGGACTGAAGACATGTCTCATGTCTCGGCAGTTAGGAGAGCTTGTTATTTGTTTAGTCATGAAGACTAGAGTTTGGATTCCACCTACCATGTAACAAGCTGGGAATCACCTGTAACACCAGCTCTGAGGAAACTGGCACTCTTTTATTACATACATACATACATACATACATACATACATACATACATACATACA
>JABTXL010012406.1:18368892-18429284 GCA_025134845.1 Neodon shergylaensis
ACATACATACATACATACATACATACATACATACATACATACATACAAATATGTATAAATAAGTAAGACATACATTTATAAAAAATAACATAAAATGTCAGAAACAAGGATTTACCTGTTCTTTCATCTTTTCATGGGAAGCTCTCAGTTTGCCACTGGAACTTTACCTTTTCATATTATCATGTGTAATGATAATTCAGTTTTACAGAAAACATGACTTACTCAATTTGCCTTTATGGTTAACTTCTTCCACGCTATAAATATTTTGTGAGTGAAGTAATGTATAGTATCTCAGAGCAAGGCAGATCTGTAGAACACCATTCCTGGATTGGTTGGTTATGAGACAGGGTTAGGCCAAACTTTCAGGAAGGATGCGGCTGAGCAATTGGAGTTAGCCACTTGATATCATCTCTGTTTACTCTTAACAAACAGAGCAGGTTATATTTATTAGTTTTCAGTGGCTAGTGAATTGGAAGCAAAATAAGAAAACCCAGAGGACAGTAAAATCTGGGCATGTGGAACAATAGGACTTGAGGCAAGCAGAGTTAAAATGTTTTTATTGCTTTTATTGGTGTGTGTGCCTCTGTGTGTGTGTGTGTATGTGGTGTGTGTGTGCATCTAAGTGAGTTTATGTGAACTATGTACTTGCGGGTATATGGGTATCATATCTACTGAAACTATAGTTGCAAGTGGTTGTCCACCACCTGAGGTAGGTGCTGGGAACTGAACAAAGATCCCCTGCAGCAACAGTATGCACTCTTACCTGCTGAGCCATCTCTCGAGACCAGTGTTACAGTTTTTAGTAGAAAGTATAGCTGAATACATACGCAATGCTCAGATTCAAGAGAATGAAAAAGTAAAAAAGTAGAGAGAATTTCAAGGGCTTGATGTATGTCTCATTGCAAAAGAAGAAAACATCCATGGGATCACATCAATGCACACAGACCAGACAAAGACATAGAGTATAACAGTGTCACTACAATCCCAGGACTCTGGAGGCAGAAACAGGAGAATGACTGCAAGTTCAAAGCTGGACTGGACTGCAAAGTAAAACCATAGAGGACAGAGACAGGGGAAACAGAGACAGAGAGAGAAGTTTATTGTTATACGATTTTCTACCATTTTAAAAGAAAACTGATTACTGAATATGGTATCAGGAAACAGGAAAGTATCCTGGGCCACAAGACGACCAAGTCAGTAAAGTGGCTGGTCACCAAGCCTGATGACCTGTGTTTCGTCCCTGGGACCAGCATGATAGACAGTGAGAACTGACTCTGACAAGTTGTCTTCTGCTTCCCTCATACTCTCCATGGTATGTGTGTGCATGCGTGTGCGCACACACACACCAAAAAAATCAATAAAAGTAATTGGAAAATAATTTTTTAAATAAAGTTGTTTTAACTACATGAAGTTTGGTCATCAGGACACTGGTACAAGTTTTAACTTAATTATCTTTTAGCCAAAATGCAAGAATTATTTCATATATTTAGACTGAAAGACCTTTCTGTAATGTGCTTACTTTTTTATTGAAAATAGCATTTTTCTTTCACATACTATATCCTGATTATGGGTTCTACTCCTTCTGCTCCTCCAGGTCCTCTCCACCTCCTCTTCCACCAGGATTCACACCCTTTCTGTTTCTCATTATAAAACAAACATTGGAGAAATAATGATAAAAATGTTATAAGGTTCAAAAAAAAAGGAAGAGTCCAAAGAAAAAAAGACAAGAGACATATGTAGATACAGAGACCAACTCATTGGTACACTCAAGAATCCCCAAAAACACAAAACTAAAAGCAGTAATATATGCACAAAGGACCTGTAGACTAAACAGAAAGGATATAATATATATATATATATATATATATATATATATATATATATATATAATAAAGTAAGGAGCAAGGTAAAATTTGAAACTTTTAAAGAGACCCTGATGCAACACTGTGAGACAAGAGACCTCCAAAGATACCATTGAGTTAGTTTTCTGTTGGTCATCTACTTCTGAGAATGAAGCCTCCTCTTAAGAGTAGTTTGTTTCCCTAGTGAGACTCCATTAGAGGAAACTAAATTTTCATTTGTAAGTGGTTATCAATGGAGATAGCTTCTGGATAAGGGATGGGAGCCTGTGTCCACTTCTCTTTTCAGTTCGAGAACCCTATCTGGTAGAGACCCATCAAACTCATGTGAATGTTGCCTCAGTCTTTGGAAGTTCATAGGTGCATAGGTCCTAGTGTGTTTAGTAGGCCTTTTTTTCCCCTTGGTGTCCTCCACCCCTCTGGCTTTTATGAAATTTTGACAGTTTTTTTCATGAAGCAGAAACCCAATAGGACTGTCTCACCTTCTTTAGGCAAGTTCATCAGTCATTTTTCTGTGGGTCCTGCATATCCAGATAATACAGCATACCATCAAAGCAGTAGAGGTAAAAGCAGTTTCTTGCCCAGATGGCTGGCAAACTCCATAAAAAGATTCTTCAGTGCCCATCATCTTCTTGAAGTAATTGGTTCTGCCAGAAGCAGATATGTCTCACTGTTTTGAAAAGTCTAATTTCTTAAAATAGTTTAAGGGCCATATTCCACAGGTCTTTGAAGTGCTGGAGATTATCTATCTAAATAAAATATATCTTTGTATACTTAGATATATAAGAAACCTAACATGACTATAAGTTTGACTATAATAGATGACTATTGATTATTCTGTAATTTTTAATTATACATTACATTTTTAAATGAGTTGTACAAACATAATACCTTAAACAATAGTAGAAATATACATAGTTTAACAAAATAAACCTTGGCCGGGCGGTGGTGGCTCACGCCTTTAATCCCAGCACTCGGGAGGCAGAGGCAGGCGGATCTCTGGGAGTTCGAGACCAGCCTGGTCTACAAGAGCTAGTTTTAGGACAGGCTCCAAAACCACAGAGAAACCCTGTCTTGAAAAACCCAAAATAAATAAATAAATAAATAAATAAATAAATAAATAAATAAACCTTAAATTTGTATTAATAGATCAAGATCCATACCAATGGAAAGAATTCATTTCTATATCATATCCCCCTTTAAATGAAAACAAACATTTATTTATTTATTTATTTATTTTATTATAATGTATACAATATTCTGTCTGTGTGTGCCTGCAGGCCAGAAGAGGGCACCAGACCTCATTACAGATGGTTGTGAGCCACCATGTGGTTGCTGGGAATTGAACTCAGGACCTTTGGAAGAGCAGGCAATGCTCTTAACCTCTGAGCCATCTCTCCAGCCCGAAAACATTTATAAACAAAAATCATTTTGGGAATTTGGGTGTTGTTTTATCCAAACTGCTTACCACTGTTTGTTGGGTGAAGTATTTTTATGGTTCATAGAGACCTTTTGGTGAAGTGTTCTGGTTCTACTAAACCACATTAGCCTGGAAGGAATCCACAGTTCTTCTGTGGAAATAAAAGCAGAACCTCTTTTCCAAAGTAACATATCCTTAGACCCAAATTTTTAAGTCAAAATACCTTTATGTTGGTTTAACTTAGCAACCCCCAAAATCAAATGTCTCTCTGCAGTCAAAAAATTAAAAGAAAACACAATAGTATACATAATCCAGACTCTCTGTGTATTTTCCATCTTTACATGGCTTATTTTTCTTGACTCCTTTTTTTATTGTTGTCTGTGTTCTTTTGTATTATTTTACTGACTTTTTAAAGACTTTATTTCTTTTTATAACTGTCTATACTCTTTTTCCTCTCTCTCCCAATCCTATGTATATTTTTAGACACACTGTTTCTTCTTTAGAGGTTTTTTTTATATCTGAATCTGTCCTATTGTGTATCTGAAATCCTTTTCTGACAAGGAACATTTAAAATGATAAGCGGTGTGGTTGCGGAAGCCATGGATGCTGACTCCACATCTCTTGGCCTTTCAGTATGGTAGAGGTACATTTACCGCCAGCTCTGGAACTGCTGGGTGGGAGCTGTCCTCACACCTCAACTCTGGGAAGCACCATGCAGCATGTTGTGTGGCCTAGAAATGTCTCTGTGTAGCGTGGCGAGAATCTGCCATGCTTTCCTGCTTGTGCATGCCTTGCAAACCCAATCTAGCTGCTTGCCCCGGCGGGAGTGCTGAGTGGCAGGTATGCTCTCAGCTACTTCCCTCCTAACCCCAAGCGGGCATACAAGCAGCTGGATCCAAAATATGTAGCTGACCATGAGGGTTTGCCCAAAACATAGGGGTGCCATTTTGTAGGCAGAGACTGCTCAATTCCCAGCCACCCAGACTCAAATAATCAAACAGAAACTATATTAATTACAACACTGCTTGGCCTATTCGCTCAGGTTCCTTATTAGCTAACTTTTACATCTTAAATTAGCCCATTTTTATTAATCTATGTATAAGCATGAGACTGTGTCTTACTAGTAAAGATCTGGCATCTGTTTCCTTTGGCAGCTACATGGTGTCTCTCTGATTCAACCTACTCTCTTTATATATGTCTTCCAACCTGGCTATATTCTGCCCTGCTATAGGCCTAAGCATCTTCTTTACTAACCAATGTTAGTAAAACTTATTCATGGCATACAGAGAGCCTTACTGCTTCTCTGGCCAGACTGGTATGTGGTTCCCAGGTAATGCCTGCTTTAGTTGGAGACTGGGATTAAGTGATGAGTGGAAGGAAGAAAGTTTCAGGAATACTTTTAAAATCAGGTGTAAGACACTCAAGATGGAAGATATGTAGAGAATGATGAGAGATGGTACGAGTATCCTGAGCACTCACCCACCCTGAATATGAAGGATAAGGAACTTAGGGCAGAGTTTTTAAGTATGTTGCATTTCTTTCATTCCAAGGGAAAGAGGGTGAAAACTGTTTTTATTTTTTTCTTAATACCAAGCAAAATTTTGTTTAAAAAATATTTAGAAGGTAGTATATTCCTTGATATCAAAGTGGGGTAAAGACTTTCCCTCTCAAGACAAAGCAAGTTAAAATTTCAGTGAGGTGAAGTGATGGGCATGAAGGATCCTTCAAAAGTACCCATGAGCAAAAGGAAGCTTGAGACATCCAGTCCATGTGTAAGGCCAATATATTCACACATTAGTCCAGGAAAGACTTTTTATCCCATTCTCTCACCAGATAGATACACAGGCTTTGATAGGAGAGAGGGGATGGGCTAAAGGAGGAAGGTAAAGTTTATTCAAAGGCAAGCTAGTGACTCTCTTTAGGGCCTCTTAACTTACAGTGTTCCTAAACTCCAAAACTACTGAATGTGTAAAAGCAGGGTTGACCAACATGGGAATCTGGCGGATTTCATAGCTGAACTGATACAATATCAACAAAAGCAGCAGCTGTGGATGTCAATAGTCAGATGCCTCAATGGTATCTGGATTACAGAAGGCCGGATTCCTCAGCCCTCAGTCAAAATTTCTGTCAGAATCTCTATAACACATTCATCTTGGAAAAGTAGTATTTCAACTTCTCCAGAACAATATCTAGGCTGTGATTTGGGAATTGAGCAAAGAAAACAGGAAACAAAACCAAAAAACAGCCACCTTTGTCAGATGGGTAAGGTTCATTCCACCCCCTTTCCACCCCAACTCTTCCCTTCCCTTCTCTTCCATTCCCCTTTCTTCTTTTTCTTTCTCGTTTTTCCTTCACTCTGCATAATTCACCTTGGGTTATCTCCGTCTCCCAATCACCTGTAACTGATCACCCTTGCCTAACATGTCTTCTCCATGAACTCAGCCCCAGTTCCTACCTTAAAAGTATTGAGCAATATCTCAATGGCAGATGGCAAAACATGGCAGAGTTCCTAAAACTTGATAACACATTTATTGATAATCTGCCTTTTCTGTTTCTCACATGTCTGACATGATTACAGTTGTTGGGGATGCCACAAAGAACGACACATACTCTCAGTCTCAGTGAGCTTATATATTCTGTGTATGAAACTGGAGATACAAGCAAGAGAGAACGAGAAGGTCACAGATTGCAAAGTAAGCAGATTGCTGTAAGTTCAAAGCTATCCTGGTTTACATAGTAAATTCCAAGATAGCCAGGACTACATGGTGAGATGCTGTCTCAAATCTCTACACCCATGGATATACAATTAATTCCGTGATATATTTGTAATTACCCGATGCGAGCAAGAATGGATTACCAAACACACAACGAAACCTACTTTAGGAGTTTACCAAGGAGAAAGACACATGCAAGCGGGCCTGAGGAAGTTGGTGCAGGAAGAGAGCATGAAGCAGCTATGTTCTGCTTTTAAAGGTTGCCCAGCATGTGCACACAGGGGTTTACTTAGCTGTGTCATACGTAGGTGACATAGCTCACACATGCACACAAGGGCTTCCATCGCTGCATCATGCGTATGTGACATGACCACGCTGCACATAAGTAAGTCACGTACAGCCTGAGGACCCTAGGTGGCTATGTAATTTGCCTGAGTGTTTGTCAGCACATGAGTGACCCTGGAACCCGGAAGTGCCAACCACAGTGCTGTATGAAAGGAACCATAACAATATTCACTCATGTTTTGAGAATTTGTTTGTTTAATTGGCACACTTATTGAATCCAGCGTTTGGATATTATTTGGATTCAGTATCTTGAATATTCTTGATATTAGCCATCTGTCAAATGTGTAACTAGAAAAGATTTCCCCCCATTGCACAGCTGTATTTCCACATGACTGTTTCTTTGGCTGTGCAGAAGATTTTATTTTTACTTCATGCAATCCTATTTTTCAGCACATGACTTTATTTTCTGGGTGACTGGAGTCTTTTCAGAGTCCTGGCCTATGCCTATATCTTGAATCACTTTTCCTGGTTTTTCCTCTAACAGTTTTAACACTAAGGCATCTTGTCCATTTTGAGTTGATTCCTATACAAGATGAGTGGGGATTTAGTTTCATTTGTCTACATTTGGATATCCAACTTCCCCAGTGCCATTTTTCCATGAAGATATCTTTTCTCGAATGCGAGTTTTTGGCATCTTTGTCAAAAATCATGTGCTGCAGCAGCGTGGGTTTATTTCTGGGTCATCTACTCCATTCTGATGACATATGTTCCTGTTTGCAAGACTGAACCATGCTGTACTCTTGTTACTATGGCTCTACACTATAACTTGAGGTCAGGATAGTTATACAACCAACATTGTTCTTTTTCTCAAGATTGCTCTGACTATCCAGGTTTTTTCTATATATTAATTTTTGCATTTTTTTCTCCTGTGAAGAATATCTTTGGATCTTTGAAAGGGTTTGCATTGAGCTTGTAGGTAACCATTTTATGATCTTAATTCTGCCAGTCAGCGGTCATAAGCGATCGCCCCATCTCTAGTGCCATTGCTAACCTCTTTCTTCAGTGTTTTTATTGTGTTCATTTTACAGGTTTTTCATGTCTTTAGCTAGGTTTATTCCTATGTGTTTTTAAGCAATGGTAAGTGTAACTGTTTTCGTGATTTATTTCTCAGTGTGTTCATTATAAATAAAATAACTTCTTGTTTTTGAATGCCAATTTATATCCTGAAACTTTGCTAAAAGTGTTCACTACTTCTAGGAGGCTTCTGGTGGAGTTTTTAAGATTCCTTATGCACAGTATCATATAGTTTGGATTTTGTTTGTTTGCTTGTTTCCTTGTTTGTTTGTTGGCATAAGGTTTTGTGTAGTCTAAGCTGGCCTTCAACTCTATAAGCAACTGAAGTTGACCTCAAACTTCTGATCCTCCTGCCTCTACCTCTTTGTTGCTAGGGTTACAGGTACATCATCACATTTAGTTTTGTGTGGTGCTGGGAATCTAGATGTAGGATTCCTGCACACTAAACGAGTGTTCTACCAACTGAACAACACCCTCAGCTTTAGGATCTTAGTTTTAAAAGAAATCTGAAAAAGTCATTAGTAATTAAAAACAGATTTTTTGTATTTATGGCCATATTATGTTTAAAATATTTTAGCATAGAAGAACTAGGAATGTAGATTTGTAAGCTTTATAGAAAAACTATTAAGACATCTTGAAAAATCAACTGTGAAGGAAAATCTAAGAATATCAGCTAATGTTCTACAGATTCTTTGTAATACTATAGATGGAAATACTCTTTCAAATCAAACACACACACCACCACCACCAAAACATAAATAAGCATTATATGGATCAGTACAATGTTCTTTTGAAGTAAGTCTTGCTGTACTCTGGCTCTCCGGGAATTTACTACCTAGACCAGGATGCCATTGAACACAAAATGATCCCCCTCCGGAACCCTGGGGTTAAAGGCATTCATCAACATATCCAAAAAGGTATTTTTATCTTTAATTTCATTCTTAGAAAACATGTTTAAACCCATAGTTCTATTATGCATAGCCACTACTTACCTATTTAATTTGTGAAGAATTTGTACTGTTCTAGTTATATATTTATTCGTCTGTAAAAAAAAAGTAAAAATCTCCTTTTTAAATTTAATTATTTGAAATATATATAAAACTATAATGTTTACTGTCTTAATAGCTCTGATTCAGAGTTAATTTTTATTCTTAAAACAATTTTGGCCAGAAAGCTCAATAGCATTGTCAATAGTCATAAAATTCAGTTACAAATTTGATCCTCACAGTAAGACAGGGACAAAAATGCAAAATTCACTTCCTTAGAGCCAAAGTCCTTTGCTTTCCTTCACAAAAGTGCTTACTTTCTTCTGAGATGGATGGAATGTCAATTGGACAGGGACAATGACTAAAACCTTAGCGTAAGGAAGGGCGACCCCTAGTGTTGGTCTTCAGAAATCAAATTCATGCACAGCTCCCAGAATGTCATGCCAAATACCAGGGGCAGATGTTCTAAAACTAGTTAGAATCCCAGTTTTATTGACTTCAATTGTCTTCAGATGCAAAAGTTACTATTAATTGAGAAAGAATTAGAGTGTTTTAGGAGAGTTTTCCAAATGGAAACACTTCTTCCATAACATGCCTTTTCAGTGGCACCAAGCACGCAAATCGAAAAAAGAATAATGCGAGAGGGAAATGCACAGGCTTTGCCTGAATGGGCAAGCGGAAAGCTAGCTAAGGGAAAAGTAAAGCTTGACTATTAACTCCACCTTGAACTGAAGATAAATTACACTGAAGTCACGGCAGGAGCCTTACATGTGCACAGGAAAATCCCGAGGGAGTCGGTTACTGCTGTACAGGTTTTGCATTGCAATCTTCACCTCTCAGAGCTCAAGGTTACCATCCCCACAGAAAAAAGAAAGCCCTTCAGCTTCGATACCAGTCACCTGTGACAACATAAAATGAAAGGAGAGGTCAAGGAGACTTACTGTACCATTTGAACCCATTATCACTCAACAAGAGGAGACACTGCCAAAGGAAAAAAAGAAAAGACCTATGGGGACAGGGGAAATCTCATACTTAAAGGGATATTCTCTGAAGGTAAAAATATATAATTTTGAAAAAAATTGTGGCATTCTTGCCTGTTACATTTTATTGTCATTGTTTACTTAGATCCTTCTTGACTGAAACTGCCTCATTACCAGCACAGACCCAAACAAATATTAGACATCCAATATTCTCCTTATGACTTGTAGGTGTCAAAGTACATATGAGTTGTTTAGGCCAAGTTTGTGCTGGGAAAAGTTCTGCCACTACCTTTTACCCAAGCAAACATGGCACTAACGTGATAGACCATGAGAATGAGAAGGAAACTGAACATGGTGACCAAGTTACCCGCTACCAAGGCAGGTAGAACTCAGCAGTCAGCTGAGCTGCTGTCATCAATGCTGACTTGTGCAGCAGGCTCACAGCACATTCTGATTTTACAGTCCAAAGTAACTCGCTTTCCTCTGATGTTTCCATAATATGAAACTGCATCTGGGGGAGACGTTCGCATCCTCTGCTTTTTTAACGGAGGGTGTACCAGCAAACAAATTCTAATAGCCATTGAAAGCCTTCCTCCATATTTACCAGTTCCCCTGTATTTGACTCAGAGTAGATTTTCTTTTTGGTTTTGCCCCTCCATCCCGAAGATGCAGCCAATCCCTCACCAAGCCAAGTAGACCCTTTCATGTTTCATAAACAGTGCCTAGTTCACATCTGTGCACAAACTAGCAACTGTAAATTATTTAGATCACACATGCTAAATTATTTATAATAGTACATGGAAAGAATTATATACATTAACAAGAAACAAGACTTTCCTCTGTAAGATAATTTAGCACTGAGAGTTTTATTTAAATCTTTTATATCCCTGGCTTCCAGCACTTAGGAAAAAGCAAAATATCCTTTCAAGTCTGCATTTTTAGTCTATTTATAAGACGAATTTGCTCTAACAGGTTGCCGTGAGTTCCTGCTGTCCTTTACACCCCATGCAATCAAGAATATTCCAATTACTCGCAATATGTCCATCACAAAAATTTTTCGTTTATTTAGCAAGAAGGTAATGTTTAATAGGAGCATACATAATTTCATTTTCTATGACTGATTTACCTGCCTACTGATGCTTATTCTAGCAAAGCATTAGCACCCTCCTGGAACTTCTGTTTCTTTTAAAAGCTGCATCAATTCCTTCCACTGACTAATTTCATAAGACACTGAGATGGCCTCTTTGGAATTAAACTTCCAAAGTGCATGTCAAACCTGAGGAGTGACTTTTGCATACATTATTGTGCTCCCCTGCCATATAACTTCTGCTAGTTAGCATAGCAGGCCTCCAAGAAACACTGGGTGGGCGATCTCTACTCAGCAAACACCACAAAATAACAGCCCATGCAAGCTCATGCTCACACCATCTCAGATACAAAGACAAGAACATTAACTGAGAAATGCTATGCTTTGGCGAGACGGTGTGTAAGAAAACCTGCAAAATGACAATTGATGAAAAACCCATCTGGGGAAAATCAATCTTCTTAAATATTAGGTTAAATAAAATGCTTTGGTTTATTTTCTACTTGAAAGTCCTTTTTCTTGCTTTCAATTTTGTTTGTGAGTAAGGGTCTTGTTCTATTACCCAAGCTTGCTCACAATTCTCCATGTAACTCCATGAGATTCAGAGACACTTAGCATGTAGAATATTAATGATAAACATTTAGAATTCTATATGCTTTAAGCTAATTTCTCAAATCATTTTGGGTTTATAGATACTTGGTTCTTCTATTTAGGGTCAATTTACAGAAGCATTGCAGATCAAACTCTACATGTTTAGAGTCTTTTAGAAGAAATTACACATAAAGGTGTCAATAGTATATGTGTAGGGCAGAGGTGGGAGCCCACATGGGAAAGCGCATGTTTTACAAACATGAAGACCTGAGTTTGAGCCCCGAATTCTCACTGGAAGTGGGAGGATTAGTAATATACACCTGTAATCCCAGCACTTGGGGGTGGGGCGGGAGAAGGGGAGAGTAGGAATCCTTGAGGCTTGCTGACCAGTCAGTGCTACAGGTAATTTGCATAAGAATGACCTTACTCACAGTTCTTTTTGGAAGGCTAGTGTCTTATTATAGAAACTAATTATCTGGAAATTCAGGAGTTCTAATCTAGCAAAAGACCATTTCTCAACAGAACAACGTAGGCAGTACCTAAGGAACAGCACCAGAGATGACCTCTGACCTCCACACACATGTGTTTATGAAACATAACAACACACATACCAGTGAGCATTTCTCTATCATATCTATGGGATATGATAAATATGGGATATGATAAAGGCTCCAGAAAATCCAGATGATAGACAGGTATAATAGGTAGAAAGATAGATTGATAGATTATTGGGAGACTCTGGAAAGAAAGATACTGAGAGGGTGTCATGGTGGAGAGAACCAGTCTGGGTAGGGAAATGATGGGTAGCCATGAAGAAAAACTGGGTAAAATATGAGGGTATGGTGTTTCAGACAGGTTCAGAGCAGGAGGCAAAACCACAGTGCAAGGCAGAGCATTAAGAGAGACAGGAAACCGCAAGAATAAAAGTCCATCATCAGAAGTTTTGAGATTCTGGCTCTTATCATCTACATCTTTGAAACAAGGAAACATTCCATACAACTCAAATCTGTATCTTCTTTTTATTTTGTTCTACATAATGCAAATGTAGATATACATCAGAAGATGTCATAAATTTTAGGAGAAACTGAAGTGTCTCAGTGACCAAAGTCCCTAAGCCATCTACGGTGAGTCAAGTAAAAAAAGAATGAAAGTCAAGCAAGGTTATATATGTGCAAGTTCATATATGTTCAACATCATGTATTGTAAGGCATGTAGGTGCAAGGTCTTGTGTGTGCAGGGTCTTGTGTGTGCAGGGTCATATCTGTGCAATGTCATATATGTACAAGGTCATGTATATGCAAGAGTCCTATATGTATCAGGTCATATATGTCGAAGGTCACTCACTATAGAACAGACATTGTGATTTAGCTGAAGTGAGAGCAAATCCAGCCTAAGAGCATGAAGAATGAACCACTGAGAATGAAGAACAGAACACTTTACAAGGATATCCTTTCTAAGCAGGACTTTTCCTCCTTCATCTCCCCTCTAATTCTAGGTCAACAGACATTTGTTTCCAGTAGCAACTGCCAATTTCATTTTTCTCAGGACTTGACTTGCATTTTGTAGGAATTTGTGTGCTTGTTAGTAAATTAGCATCATAAACTAACACTTGTAATGTATTGTTAAAACTTGAGAGGTATTTAGAGATTATTTTTGTTTTGCCACAAGGAGTCACCACATAGACAAATCTGACCTCTAACTCATAGTGTGTACCACCATACACTGCTCTAGGTGTGTGTGCACTTCTGGCTACCTTTTTCTTTTTACATATATTTTCATATCATTATGAATAATATTGTATATATTTTACATATATTATATATAGAGAGAGATAGTAACTATGTAGGAGTCTTTAGCAAAATAAAATTAATTAAACAATCTGTCAACTCTCTTCCTTTGTTGATACTCCCACTGACAAATAGTTCTTTGTGACACAAGAACTTACAGAGGCTGTAGCATCATGCACTGGCCCAAACCAGGTACACTCCCAGCCATGAGATTGGGAAGTAGACACCAGCTCCCATCCCAACCAAGAAGCTATTTCCATGACAACTGCTTACAAAGGAAATAGTAGTTTCTCCAAGAGAGTCTTACTGGATGTGCAAATTGTACTTGAAGGCAGGCTCCATTTCTAGCAGTAGATGGTCAACATAAAATGAACTCAAATGTATTTTTGGAGATTTTTGTTTGTTTGTTTGTTTCAAAGTGCTTTGAGTTTTTTGCTGTTCTTGTTGTTTTTTAACCTTACTGGTCTTCTGCTTGTACATTATTATTTTTGACTTGGTGTTCTTATGAGTTCATTTTGTGTATGTGTGTATGTGCGTGTGCATGTACATGTTTGGGTGTGTGTTGTGTGTGCCTGTATATGTGTTCCTTTGTTTCTTTTGTTTGCTAGTTTTTTTTTTCATTTTGTTCTATACTTATTTGGTTTTGCTTATTGGTTTTTTTAAGAGAAAGTGTGAAGTTGGATGAGTATCTGGAAGATCTGGGAGGAGTTGAGGGAAGGAGATTGAGTGCATGGAAAAAAATTATTTTCAATAACAATAGTTCAGTGTGAGATCAAAGGGTATGTCATTCATTAATCTAGATCAGGGGTTCTCAACCTGTGGGTCACAATCCCTTGGGAGTGGCAAATCAGATATCTTGTTTATCAAATATTTACATTACAATTCATAACAGTAGCAAAAATACAGTTATGAAATAGCAACAAAATAATTTTATGGTTGAGGGTTACCATGACATGAGGAACTGTATTAAAGAGTTGCAGCATTAGGAACGCTAATTGAGAAGCACTGCTCTAGATATACAATGAGATACCATGATAGCCTCTCACAATAGTATATCAATCAGCTCCCTCATCAAGCATGGTACAGCCTAGCTATATTTGCATATATTAACTAATTCATTTCTGATAAATTTTAAAGTCAGTAGTCTGTTACCATTTATTTTGAATTTTTAGATTTATTTATTTTATTATATAAATGTTTTGCCAGTGC
The DNA here is from genome assembly GCA_025134845.1 of Neodon shergylaensis. Classification (NCBI taxonomy): domain Eukaryota; kingdom Metazoa; phylum Chordata; class Mammalia; order Rodentia; family Cricetidae; genus Neodon; species Neodon shergylaensis. Next base: position 18,382,882 of record JABTXL010012406.1, read on the forward strand.
TATGGTTTAAGTAAAATACTGCAAGTCCCCGAGCAGCAGCAGTGGGCAGCAGGCCATGAGACCACGCCACAGGTCTTTGAGCAGTGGCAGGCAGCAAGTCCTGAGACCACAAAAGACCACAAAAGCAGCCAGGTCGCAGGCAGGGAGCCCCCAAGTGGCCTGCAGGCCACCAAGAGGCAGCAGGTCCCAGGCAGGGAGCCACGTGGTGGGTGAGAGACAGAGACATAGATAGGCATGCCATGCAGAGTAAAGTTGGATATTTATTTAGTGGGTTATGAAAGGGAGGGGAGAAGAGGGAGAGCAAAGAGAGAAAGAACAAGAGAGAAACAGAGAAGAGGAAGGAGAGAGATGGAAAGAAGGGAGAGACAGAAGCTGCCTCAGAGAGAGAGAGAGAGAGAGAGAGAGAGAGAGAGAGAGAGAGAGAGACGGAAAGGAAGGGACTCAGACTGGAACCTCCTAGGTTGATGGGGGAGGGAGTGAGAGGGACTTGTCTCAGACAAGGAGGGCTTGACAGATCATTACAGTCAGTATATACACATGTGCACCACATGCATGCATGGTGTCTGTAGAGGTCAAAAGAAGGCATCAGATTCCCCTAAAATTGAAGTTAAAGATAGTTATGAACCACCATATGTGTATTGGGAATGGAACCTAGGTCTTCTGCAAGAGCAATGGGTTCTCTTAAACACTGAGTCATTTCTCCAGTCCCATTATTTTTACTTGAGTAATGATCATTAGATTCATCTTAGGACCATTATTAACACTACATACTAAGTTTTTCTACCTAAGAACCCCCATGAATCCCTTTCTTTTGCTACCAAATCTCTGTATGTCTGTAATATGGTAGAGTTTTGGTTTTTAATATTTCACATCTCACTGCAGCAATATTTTCCCTAGTATTTAAAAAGCAAGTGTTTGCATTCCTGAGGTGAATTTTGTGTTTTGAATCATATTTAGGCTAAGGCACTAGATCATTGCTGTAGATCATTCCTAGCATGCAAAATAATCTAGGTTTGATCTCTACTGTAAGGACAGTTGGAAAAAAGGATAGGAATGGAGGGAAGGAGGAAGGAGAGAGGCAAGGGAGGGATAGATGGGAAGAGAGGGGAAAAAAGGGAAAAGTAAGTCTTCCACATTTCCCCATTTCCAGAAGCAGATCTTTAGTCATAAAATGGTTCAGAAGGACTTGTGACAAGAACAGAAAATAGAGTCTGGCTAAGTAGTTTTAAGGGCAGGGACTGAGTTCTAATTCTTGTCTTTGGCCCACAGCTGGAAGTTTCCTTGGTCAGTCCTGGCCAGAGGCTAGATGCCAGAAGGGAGTTCCCATTCCTAGTCTACTTTCTCCTTATCTTTCCTACCCTAAATGAACATTTCTGCCTGGAAGCTATGTGTAAGGATGTGAGTAAACCCAAGAGGAGATCCTAGACTAGACTGACTGCCTTCCCATGGCTCACTCATGTTTATCCCTTGAGTCCTATGATATAAGGACACAGCACAGCATCTTGAGGCACCCCACTTCCAGGAACCCTTTCTTGCTGTTCATGAGCTCTTTCACACTTCCCTTAAGCTCCCAGTTACACATCTGTATTAATCCTCATTTCTAAACTCACCTTCTGTCTGTCTGTGAATTGCATTCTTCAAATTTGCAAGACAGGAACCTGGAGACCACTGGCTGAGTGAAAGTTTTGTGTGTCCAGAAATGATTGACACTGTAACTCCTAAACTAAATTCCTCCTAAGGGGATGATGAAATGCTCCATCAAACTCAGTGAGCCCCAACTTTAATGCATCACTCAGACTCAAAGTCAATTAATATTGGAATCTGTGTCAAGCACTAGATTCTTCTATAATTGTGGCTTCATTCAAGTTTTCTTCTTTATGAATTCTTCATGAATTATTAGTTTCTCGGTGTTTTACCTAGTCTTCAAATGTTTAATAGTATTCCATTATACTTTAGTACAATAGATTTGGCATTTCTGTCACAGACTACATTAATGTAGCTCTTCCAACAAATTTTCCAAGTAGATACCCCATTTTTCCTATTGTTCAGATGAAGAAATTGAGATAGAAAATCAATACAGCCATTATCTAGTTCTATACTGAGAGCAAACAGCCTCATTGGCCAATCAGAAAGCCTGTGTTCCAGGCCTATCTATTACACACATCTGGTCATCTTTCTGCTTCCTTCAGTTGCAAACTGAACTCACTTTAGGAGAAGGAGTCCCTTCTGAAGGTCCTTTAAGGCCTCTGCCAGTACAACTCTGTCTGCTCTCTAGAACTGATATCTTAAAAGTTTTGTTTTAAAAATATCTCCATAAGATTCATGAAAACTGAAATTTTCATTATAAATTTAAATCATTGCAAAAAAGTTTACTCTTCTGTTTATTATAAATACTTTGAAAATAAAACTGTCAAGTCACTTTAAAATATATCTTCTTCAGTATGAACACCATGGAGATTTGGAACTATATTCTATTTAAAATAAAATTTACTTCAGAAATGAAATTTTTTCTTATTCATCATTCCCTTGCCCCCATAAAACCTTACACAAAATTTTAAAATATTTTAGAATACATGTTGTCATCATTTTTATCTCTTAATATGTTTATGTAAAAAATCTATACAAATAAATTTAATATTTAAGTCCTTTTGACTCTATTTCTACTGCTAAATTATTTTCCCAGAATTAAATCATTAGTGTAATTGTTTAGTTGTACTCTGTTGATTCAATGAATAAATTAACTAATTTGGGCTGAAGAAGTAGTTGAGTGGCAACATGCTTGTCTAGTATGTGCACTGCCCTGGGTTCAAGCCCCAGAATTATGCACACAAATAAAATACAACATGGGCAATTTTCAGTCTTGAAAACATAAACTTTAATTGACAGTGCATTTCTTAATGAAATAGGAAGGTAATAAAGCTTTTCTGATCTCTCAATAAGTCTTTATTATTAATTCATATATGCATTGATGGGTATTATTATTCTTGAGACAGTGTTCACAAGCCATCTCATCCCTATTTTCATTTTCATAGATATAAGTGCTGAGAACGCTTGTTCATATAAATTAATAACTGGCTCCCTGAGGAAGCTTAGACATAGTAATGTTGTTCAATTCCTTGAACTCATTATTAGGTATATTACAAAAATTACTTAGCAGTATTCCTTCAAATATTATTTTTAATGATTAATCAGTGGAAATTCTATTAGATTCTCTAAGTTTTATTTAATTCAATGAACAATAAATCCCCCAACCTGCAAGAGGATTTGTTATCTAGTCACTAGGCATTTGCTTCCTCCATACCAGCATCAATATTTCCAACTGTCTTTTGTGTGGTACCCTGATGGTTACACAGTGGTACAATAACCCATAGTAATATTCTAGAAGAGTTGAGGAGAGTCATGTCTTCATTTCTTTCATTTATTTTATTTTTGATTATGAAGGCAGACTGTGTGCGTGTGCATATATGTCCACTGAGGCCATAAGTGTTAGGTCACTGCAGCTGGTGTTACAGGCCACCAGCTGTGGGTGCTGGGAAATGTACTCAGGTCCTTTGCAAGAGTAATTACTGCTTGAACACTGATACATACCTTTTTCCCAGCCCATGTATCTTCATTTGTAAAGGAGACAAAGGTTATGTGAAAATACAGGTAAAGGAAGCATAATCTTTTATTATTTTCCTTTTAAGCAGGCCATTTTAGGAGAGAGTATCTATGGATGGTGAGTAGTATAGGAATCAATGCCCTTATGTACTCTATTAGCCCCAATAACAACAATTGTGATAGTCTATCTTGACTGACAGCCTGACAGTGTAGACACAAAGGAGAGCAGCCTCGGAGCAGGCCTATGATGGATTTTCTAGTTTAAGTAGCTAGGGAGGAAAGACTCACCCTAAATGTGGGTGGCACCATTTTCTGTGCCAGGGTCCTCGACTAAATTAAGAGGAGGAACTGAGCTACAAGCAAGTAGCTCTTTGACTGCTTTTTGCTCCCTGGCTGTGGACATGGTATGGTCAGTTGTTTTCCACTCCTAACACCATGCCTTTCCATCAGAACAAGTTGCAACCTCAAACTGTAAAGCAAAGAAAATCCTTCCTTGCTTTACTTCTGCAGGAGCTCCTTCCACTCTTTCTGTCAATAGCCTTTAAAATACCAGGCCACTTGGGTGTGGTCTCTTATACAATAAAAGCATCTGTAAAGCTTGTGATCACTCTCTTGCTTTTGGCTCTCACTTCTGGATGCTAAACTCTATTCCTGTTCCCCATTTGTGCAAAGGACTGTGATCTAGGAGAGTGATCTGTAAGTCTCCCCTAAATAAATAACCCTTTATTAAATGTAATTCTGAACTAGTGTGAGGTTATTTTGTAACTTCCACCATCAGACTTCCTTTCATTGGGCATTTTGTCACAGCAACAAGACATTTAATTAATGACTGATTCTCCATGATGTGATCTCAGATGAAAGCCATGACTCTTCTTTTTTTTTTCTAATCATTGTCTGTCTTGACATCTTTAATTCCCAAATTTCATAAGGAAAAAAAACGTAATAAATATAGCTTGGGTGAGCTTCCTAGACTGCGGTCAAAGAATCATGGTCAGTAAGTAGAACAGGGCCATGTGTTATATACAGAGCCCCAAGTATTAGTCTGTACATTTGGAAGTTAGTCCTCCCAAACCATAGGATTATGAGCTGAGTCATCCTACAAAATTTTCCTATAAAATATATTAATGTGGTTTTTCTTCTTCAAACTTGCCTATTTTAATTGCTTTATTTATATTTAATTTGTTTACAGTTGACCTGGTTTTCACCTAATGAGCTGACCTTACTTTGTCAAAACTTCTACTTCAATTGGCATTCAATTTCATCTCGACACCTTAAACTGAATTATTCAATTCTGTGTATTGTCTCAGTACCACTCTGCTTATATCCTCTAGATTTGGGTACATAGTAATCTTTTCCATTTCTTTGAGATAAGGTCTTATTAGATATCACTGGCTGACCTGGAACTTATTATGTAGCCAAGGCTGGCCTCAATCTCTCCATCATCTTGCCTCTCTCTTTAGTGTTTATATAGTAACCTTAATATCACTAATTCTTTGTACTCTATGATGGGTTGTCCAAGTCATTGTAAGAAAATGTTTCTACAACTTACAGTGGAAAGATTTAGCCTTTGCTAAGCCTCTTGTCTCAACAGATCATACATATGATCATGTTCAAACACAGGTCTCACTGTGCTCTAAGACAGACAGTACATTTTCATCAAGTTAGGAAAACGTCCATAGCCTTTATTGTGTCTTAAACCTCTGCCCTTGATTGGGTCCTGAGACCTGCCCTTTCTCCTTTGCTGTGAGCCCCTCACACCCACCCCACAGACACATACTTACACAGTTCCTCTCACGCAGCCTGCCTTATTTCTTTGAAGTAGAAAGGACTTCAGGACATGTGCAAAGTAGTTACCATTTACTTTGCCTGGAATGTTTTCCCCAGATCCTTACCTGGACTTTTCAATCATTCCACTCAGGTCCCCCTGCTCTAGTATGACCTCCTTAGGGACAGCTCCATCTCTCCCCTTCTTCCATTAATTTGAGTTTAGAAGGAAGAAGAGCAAAAGGATAGAAAAGGATACATACCATTTCTCCTTGTAGAGAATATCTCTGAAAGGCTCTTCTGCTCAGAGTCAGGGGTTTTTTTTGAAAATAATTTTTTCATAAAGTATATTCCAACCACAGTTTTCCTTCCCTCCTCTCCTCTCAGATCTTTCCTATATCCCTGTTGCTTCAACTGCAAAATTTCTCTCTTCTTTAAAAAACAGAAAAATCAAAAACAAACATGAGAAACAGATATACACTCACCATAAAAACACAAAATCAGAACTATAATATATAAGCAAAAGACCAGTAATGTTAAAAAAAAGAACAAAAATCCTGTAAGTTCATTTTGTATTGGCCATCTACACCTGTACATGTAGTCTGCCCTTAAGTGTGGTTTGTATATCCAGTGAGATTCTACTGGAGCAAACTAATTTTTGTTTGAGAGTGGCTGTATATTGGAAATAGTTTCTTGTTTAGGATGGGAGTTCCTGTCCGGTTCCCCTCTTCTTGCTGGAAGCCCATCCAGCTTGGACCTATGCAGGCCTTGTGTATTCCACCACAGTCTCTGAGTTTACACATGTATCACTCCCGTTGAATTTGAAAGATGTAATTTCCTTGGTGTCCTCCCTCCCCTTTGGTTCTGACACTAAGTTGTCTCCTCTTCCAAAGGGTTCTCTGAGCCCTGAGGAAAGGGGTTTGATGGAGACATCCCATTTAGGACTAAGTATTCAGAGTCTTAATCTCTCTGCACACTGTCCAGATGTGGATCACTGTGGTAACTTCCATCTATTGCATGAGGAAGCTTTTCTGGGGATGGCTGAGTGAAATACTGATCTACAACTATAGAAGAATGTAGTCAGGAGTCATATTATTTCTGCAACCCTTTAGCAAAACCATAGAATTTGGTTTTCCCCTAGGTCCATGGACTATCCACTCTTAAGTTCTTGGCCACCCAACCAGTGTCAAACATGGGGTATGCCTTAAATTGTATCTGATAGTATATAATTACTCTCATGACTGTGGTCAGTATATCATGTAAGCAGGTCACCACTGTAGAGCAAAGAATCTGTAGCTAGGTTAGTATTTACTTTTCTCCTATGGTAACATGCAGAGTACCTTCCAGTATCATGAACACTAGTCAGTAGGGGTGAAGCCTCTAGTTAGGTACAACTCAAGTTCTCTGTATTCAGTGAGATATGTAGGTATTGTCTTGAATAGCAGGACCCTATCATCAGTCTGTGGAAATCAACCAATAACCTATAATGGGGTTTCCATGGAGCATCTTTGGGCAACAATTCAATAAGATGTAACCCATTCTTGGCATTTAGTAGCAAGAGATGTGTAGTTAAGGTTTTGATCCCTCTGTTATCTGATGGGGAGCCAGAGCCTTTACTTTTTCCCCAGTACTTGCTGAAGCTTATTATGTGTGACTTAATCATCTATTTTTTAATTTATTTTTTAAAACAATATTTTCTCATTTTGCATGCCAATCTCAGTTCCCTCTCCCTCCCCTCCTCTAGTTCTCCCTACCATTCACCCACCTGCCCCCATCCATTCCTCAGAGAGGTCAAGCCCTTCCATGAGGAGTCAACAAACTCTGGCACATCACTTTGAGGCAGGACCAAGCCCCTCCCCCTGTATCCAGACTGAGAATGGTATCCCTCTAAAGAGAATGGGCTGCAAAAAGTCAGTTCAAGCACTAGGGATAAATCCTGGTGGTCCCACTGTCAGTGTCCCCACTGACTGTACCAGTCACACAACTGTCACCCACATTTAGAGGGTCTAGTTTAGTCCTATGCAGGCTCGACTGCTGTCAGTCCAGAGTCAGTGAGCTCCCACTAGCTCAGGTCAGGTGTTTCTGTAGGCATCATCATCATGGTCTTGACCCCTTTGCTCATACTATCACTCCTCCCTCTCTTAGACTGGACTCTGAGAGCTCTGCCCCATGCTACCTGAATCCAGCAACTGATCCATCATAGAAAAATTATCTATTTTAAGACTATGGGATGATGTTAAGAAATGCGAACATGTAATTGGTTATGGGCTTTAGGTAAATTTATGTGGAGTAATGGGAAGTTTGTTTGTTTAAAGAAAGTTAGGAGTAGGAAAAATAAGGAACATGTTCGTGAATAGCTTTTATAATTTTTCATCTTTGATGTCTTGTTTACTACAAGAAAAAAATATACCTGTCTCAGAAGACCAGGAGAAGCTTGCTAAGGAACAATGGAAAATATTAACACATGGGAAGAGCAGAAGCATGTGTGCAATTTTAACTTTCAAGGGAGACATTTTGCCTTGTTGTGCTATGTGTACTCAAGTCCCCAGAATGAAGCTGCAGGCTGACTCACTGGTTGGAATATCAATGATCTGGGGAAGTTAGAATGTTAGAGATCCAAAACAAATTATCTTCAGTCTTCTCTAATGCACTTAAATGTCCTGTTGACTGCGATTTCTGTCCCACTTGGTCCTGTAGTCATTCAGTCCCAAAGAAACACACAGAGGTTTACATTAATTATAAAACTGATTGGCCCATTAGCTCAGGCTTCTTATTAACTCTTATAACTTATATCCGCCCATTATTCTTGTTTATGTTAGCCACGTGGCTCAGTACTTTATTCAGCAAGGCAGTTACATCTTGCTTCCTTTGTGTCTGGATCATGACTGCAGACTGAAACTTCCCTCTTCCCAGAATTCTCTTTGCCCTGTCTCTACTTCCCGCCTGGTCACCTGCCTATACTTCCTGCCTGGCTACTGACCAATCAATGTTTATTTAAAATACAAGTGACAGGGTACAGACCATTGTCCCATAGCAATGGCCTTTTATTGTTCATCTCTGTGTGAGACCAAACATCTAGTGACTAATAGATGAATCTTGTGGAATGTATAAATAGACCTCTGGATGCCACCAACTGAACAACTAAGAATGTCATCAGATAGCATATGATATCTATTATAGAAGTTTCTGTTTACAACAATCTTCCTACATGATGTGTCAACAATGTATTTGAGAGTACAAATTTATGACTTTCATTGTCCTGTTACTATAAAGTATCAAGGAGCTATTTTTATCTTTGAGAACATAGTATTTGATGCAGCTAGTATCTATGTTTCTGTGCCATGGTCACTCATATTTGGCTCCAATATTTTTTTTCCTTTAAAGTGAGTACTGTAGTTTTTAATGAACAAAGTGAAAAGCAAACCAATGAAAGTTTTTAAGTGAATGGAGAGTTACAGACACATGAGTATTTAAGGAAGATTATAAGGGCTCAGGAGTTAAGAGCACTGGTTGCTCTTCCAGAGGAAGAGCACCCACATGACAGCTCACAGCTGTCTATAACTCTAGTTCCAGAGGATCAGATACCATCTTCTGGTCTCTTCTGGCACCAAGTACACATGTAGTACATAGCCATACATGAAGATAAGACACTCATACACATAAATAACAATAATAATCATAATTAGTCTATATCAATTCAATGAAAAGATTGATAGAGTTAACACCTAAAGACAAAGGACCAAGTAGAAAGTATTAAATGATGGTTTACAAAGTTCTGTTATGAATAACAGGCTTTGGCTTTGACTTTGCATTATAGGACATGGTAATGAATATGAGAAGTTTTCTGAGGGGTGAGTTATAATTTAGAAATTTCCTGTGTATGAGAAATGTAAGATTCATATTGACTATGACTTGAAGGTTGTACATGCTTCATTGGTCTATATGGTAAATGCCTGGTTCTCAGGGTGACATAATTAAGAGGTATTGGCAAGTTTAAGTCTTGCAACCATGAAGAAGGTCCATAGAACATTTGGGTCTGTGAAGGGAATTATGGGATCTTGAACCCCTTATTCATTTGTCCCTAGCTTATGAGGGAAGAGTCTGTCAGACATTCTTCAAGATACAGAAGAAAGTGATTGACAAACTTCCAATATAAGTAGAACTGTCTTTGAAATGTCCTGCTTCACAGGAAAGTCTGCCAGATGCTATAGGCCTGTAGGCTGAAGATTGGATGCTCCAATGTTACAGAAGAACTTTGAGTGACTGTCCAGGTAGCAAGATGTCTCTGTCATTTCTAGAGTTTTGGAAGTTGACTACAATGCACTACAATTAGGTAATATTATATCCTTCTGGAGTCTTTGATGGAGTTGAAGAACAGATAGTTACAGTTAAAGTTTTTGTTAGTTATGATAGAAGATAAAGTAGATATAAAATTGTAACTGTAATTCTTGCTTGATAACTGTTTTATGCAATTTTACTATGTTAAAGTTAAAACCTTCCTTTTTATTTAAACAGAAAAGGGGAGGTGATGTGAATACCATTGTTAATAAAGGACTGTCTTGGGCCTTTGCAGGGCAGAGTGGAGCCAGGTGGGAAAAACTAAACTGAATACTGGGAAAAAGAAGGCAGAGTCAAAGAAAGACACCATGTAGCTGCCGGAGGGGAAAGACATGAGCTGCCAACTGGAATCTTGCCAATAGGCCATGAGCCTCTTGGTAAAATATAAAATAATAGAAATGGGATAATTGTAGATGTAAGAGCTAGCAAGCAATACACTTAAGCTATTGGCCAAACAGTTTTGCAAATAACATAGTTTCTGTGTGATTATTTTGGGAGTCTGAGAAGTCAGGAAATGAACAAGCAGCCTTGTACAATACATAGTGGCTTTATAAGTTTTCACCCCCACCAGTAATGTCTGAGTGTTCCTCTTATTCCACATCTTCACTGGCATTAGCTGTCATTTGTTTAATTGATCTTCGTCATTCCAATGGGTGTAAGATTAAATCTCAAAGTAGTTCTGATTTACATTTCCCTGACGACTAAGGGTGATGAACATTTCTTTAAATGCTTCTCATCCATTGAGCTTTCTCTTTCAAGAATTCTCTTGTTAAATCTGTACCTTGTATCTTTATTGGGTTGTTTTTTTTATGAATAGGTGTTCAATTCTTTTTATATTTTGAATATTTGTCTTCTATCAGATGTGGAGTCAGTTTTTCCATTATGTAGGCTGCTGCTATGTTCAAATGATGGTGCCCTGTGTCATACAGAAGGCTTCTAGTTTTATGAAGTGCTATTTACTAATTGTTGGTCTTAGTACCTGTGCTGACAAGATCTTCCATCTTGAAGCTGTATGCTCTGCTTGAGTTACAGTATTCTGCTTTTATAGATGAGGAAGTCTCTGAGCTTTCGCTATTGTCTGCTATATGCATTTTTACCTCTTTGAGAATCTTTTAAAATCCCACAAGTAAAATGTTGTGTAAGCAACATTTGCCAGTAACAAGCTTCAGAAATGGAACTTTGCAACAAGCCATCCAACCTGTAGGTGGCAGCAAAAGTATCAGACTACTGGTCTATCAGACTAAAGAGCCTGTCACTTATTGGGAGGCCAAAAATCTACCACCAAAACAAATGTAAAGATGTTTCCAAAAATGATGAAACCAGGGATTCAGAGAAGTTCTGAAACAAGGCAAGAAAAGCCATTTTATATTGTGTAATGTACCACATTTTCCTTATCCATTCTTCAGTCAAGGGGCATTTAGGTTGTTTCCAGGTTTGGGTTATGACAAACAATGCTGCTATGAACATAGTTGAGCACATGTCCTTTTGGTTGGATTGAGCATGCTTTGGGTATATACCCAAAAGTGGTATTGCTGGGTCTTGAGGTAGATTGTTTCCTACTTAAGAAAATCTGTTTTCAAGAGGAATGTGTCCTATTAGCTGATGACAGACGATTTTTCTAAAATTTTACAGATTCCACCAAAAACCTACTGAAACTAATAAATTAATAGATTAAATTTGAGGCTACAGAATTAACTCATAAAAATAAAGCCACATTTTTCTATAACAATACATTATGCAAAAAATAAAGCAAGTGAACAATTTAATATATAATAGCTACAGAAAGGAAAGTGATTATTACTGAATTTAATCAAAGATATGAAAAATCCTGTACTGAATGAAACACAAATAAATGAAAAAGATATCCAATGTTCATTGATTGAAAGCATTAATGTTTAAATATCTACATTGTTTATTTGAATGTTCACTTTAAGAAATGGTCTTGCTTTCTTGACTAGGCTATTCTTGAACTCTTTGTCCTCTTGCCTCAAACCCTTTAGTCCAGGAATTACAGACATGTGGAATCACATTTAGCTGTGTAATTTATTTTTTAATTAATGAATTGTCAGGTAATATTGAGGCCCACAAAGAGATGATGAGACACATAAATACCTTAGAGTACCTCTACATTATAGAATTAAACTTGACTTTAAATTTTGGAATGAACATAGGTAATTGGTAACAAAATTATTAATTCCAATAAAAAAATGAGATAGGAAAATGGATGTGAGAAAGCAACGTTCGTAAATATAATCGTTGATCTGTGACTACATGATATTAAATTCCTGAGTATTCAAATAGCTAGCTTACTTGAGAAAACAGCTAGATCCTTGGAAACCGAAACTATGACCTGGAGATTCCAGAAATAATTCTGTGCCTTATGGATTCATGCTGATGAATAAATATAGATGTTCAGGCAAAGAAGTTTGGAAACAGTTATTTTTGTGATTCTTTTTTTCACAAGGAAATGTGAGTTACAATTCTGAGCAGCATAAGAGCTCTTGGGCCAGTGTTTAGCAAAGAAAATAACTGCATAGTGGGAAAGGATATTTGAAAAACTTGAGTATATACGTGAAAAAATATTAGTATTAAGCAACAATATAACATTCTGTTGATCCAGAGGCCAAGCAAAAAGCAATTTTAGGGATAAGGAAAACTAAGTAGATTGAGTGAATAAATATCTATTAGAACTGAAAGAATATTGTTCCCAAGAAGGTAATCTTGATAAGGAACCAATTAAATGTATTTAAAAGTAGATAAACAGAAAAGAGAAATGACATTGGCAATACTTATCAGTAAAGAAAATGAAGGAAGAGAAGATCTATGAAAAGGGACAAGAACAAAGATACATGAAATCTGGGAAAGAGTATTTATAAAAAATGTTATCTTAGGGATAAGAATCAGGAAAATCCAGGTCAGGTTCAAATAGATGGGCTGGCTTTCCAGTAGGGTTTTAACTCTCTAAACTTGAAAAAGAGAAACTTCAGCTTTACAATGGAAGAAACGGGAAAAGCATCTTTTCTTTTTTTCAAACACACCTAATAATCATTTGATGAGAAATAAGGATGAAGCTTGAAAAGGAAGGGACCACAGACTCAGACAGATAAGAAGAAAGAATTCAGACATTGGAGGTTTCTCCTCCTGAGATTTGTTACGGAGCAAGTAAGAGAAAAAACAAACATAGCGCTGTGTCCAGCCAGGTCTCAGCAATTACTTGCTCTCCTCATTGGAATTGTACAGACACAGATGAGACTGACCACACAGCAGGGCAAACCTGAGTTGCTTGGATTCTTCTCTCACATGCCTGGTAACAACACATTGAAATCAGCTTCTTGATTTTTATATTTCAACTATATTATGAGATTGACAAGGCAGTTAGAGGGTGGTGGACTCATTCTTGGGCCAAGTTTCATTCTATTATTTTTTTACAGTGGGAAAACATTTCTGAAATCTCATAGTTCTCATATCAATGAAATTTTAAACACCATTCTTTTTTTTTTCTTTATTTTTTTTAAACCCCATTCTTAAGTTGACTATGCCTATCCCTAATGAAGCTGATTGTCAAGTAATTTCTCAGTAAAAGAAATTTGTCTTGATATTTTGCACATTTAGTTCTTTCACTAAAAACTTGAGAAAATTATGTATGGAGGATACACTTGTGACTATATTTCATTTAACTTAAAGTCAATGTAGGCATTAAATTTTATGGTAAGAATGTGGTTGCAGGGATTCTTTGTTACTAACCCCAATTTATTTACTGAGCTATGACAAGTTATATAACATACCAGAAAAAAGAAAAAAGGCAATAGATTTAGATTTATAGCTATGGTACTTTTAGAACAAAAACTTCCTTTGGAGTTCATATAAATATAAACATTACATGCACACCACAGTGTCTTGATGTGCAGTACTGAACAAACAGTTCTTGGAATTCTAAAAGTCTCCTTAGAGTGGACCATGTCTTATCTCTGCATAAAAATAGCTTTGGAAGAAAAAAAAATCTTTTTTAAAGAAGCAAAGAGACAAGAAAGAAGAGAAAGGAGAAGTAAAAGGAAAACTGTGTATTAAAAGTTAATCTTGTTCTTTGTCATGGTGCCTCCTAGGCAGTTGACTATGTCAAGATGAAGCTGAATATCTCCTATCAGTCACTGCCTGTCGAAAACACATTGAGCAAATGATGAACGCATGCTTTATACTTTCTATGAGAAGCTCATGGCCAGGATAATAGTTTTGATGTTCTGTGTGGAGAGTAGACAAGTTATGGGGTCCCAATCAGTGGTAGGAACTAAAATACCCAGTTTTTTCATGAAGCAAGACATCCTGACCTGCATCAGGATGTACCTACTGTTAAATAAGGGCATCTTTGTTATAGACCAAGGGAAACAGAAGAAGCACAAGTCTGTTGGCAGAAACATTGGGGATGTCAATTTGAGTGTGTGTGTGTGTCAGAGAGAGAGAGAGAGAGAGAGAGAGAGAGAGAGAGAGAGAGAGAGAGAGAGAGAGAGAGAGAGAGCTATCTCAGGATCTCAGGATTGACAGATACTACCAGGCTTTGGCAGCTGGAGCCCAAAAGAGCCATCGGAACCTGAAGAGATTTCAATCTCTCTAAAGATGATGTGTGGAGAAACAATGTACTAAGAAAAACAAGGAGGAGGCTGCTGAATATGCTAAACCTTTGGCCAAGCAAATGAAGAAAACCAAAGAAAAATGCTGTGAACGGATTGCCAAGAGACTAGTCTGCCCTCACGGAGAGCTTTTACTTCTAAGTCTGGGTACAGTAAAAAAACAAAAATAATAATAAGTCTTTTCACAAATAAAGGATCAGACCCTGAATTTCCAACAATGGTAAATAATCAAGGACTGGTGAGATGGTGAGGGGGATAAAGACACTTACTGCCACACAGAACAACCCGTTGTGGAAGCCAACCCAAACACTGGAAAGAAAACTCAACTCCCAGAGGTTGTCCTCTTACCTCCATATGTATGTAGACTCATGCATTTACAGACAACACTAAACAACATGTAATCTAAAAGATTTACACCATGTACAAACATTTCTGCTCATGACCTTTTCTCATGTTTATTATTTCACTAGAAATCTCACATTTGCTTCCACCTACAAATCTTTCCACCAGTGCCAAAGGGGAAACCTTGCTTTTGTTGGAATTAATTATCCTTCAAAGGCAGGCGCCCCACAGTAGAAAATAGTAAAATTTTACAGCAAAAAAAAATTAACCCCAAAAATGTTTAAAGCAAGCACAGTTCTGAAGCTTGAAGCAATGTAAAACTATAAGCTTAAAGCATTAGCTTAGTTCAATTTTTGTATTTATTTATTTCATGTACAGCAGAGCAACATTTCCTAAAGCAAGAAATAGGCTTTTCCGTTTGGCTTTTTTTTTTAACTGCAGAATGTAATAGAACTTCTCTACACA
Organism: Neodon shergylaensis; assembly: GCA_025134845.1. Classification (NCBI taxonomy): domain Eukaryota; kingdom Metazoa; phylum Chordata; class Mammalia; order Rodentia; family Cricetidae; genus Neodon; species Neodon shergylaensis. The sequence goes on from JABTXL010012406.1 coordinate 18,398,016, forward strand.
AAATATTAACTATGAGTCCAATATTTCTTTTTAATCTCGGCAAATTCAAATATTCTAATTTAATAGCTTGCAGATAACTACCTTATTAGCAAGTGATGTAAAAGTCAAGGCTTTAGACTCCCCCAAGCCCTCTTAAATGCTACGATACTTTTACATGGCTATTAACCCCGTGCCACATGTGGTTTTCCACCAAAATAAATGAATCACTGCCTACCATTTTTTATTTTAAAAAATAATAATGAATTAAGTCTGTGCCGTACATGAGAAAAGCTTATTTTTATATTAGCAAGCCCTCTCCATGATTCAGAAGTTTGCCCTCGAGCTTTGATGTATGTTTTTAATCATAGCAGCATTAAAGTTTAAGTAGGAAGCCTTCCTCAGTGTTTCATGGTGTTTTACATTTCCCCATGCACATGAGTTTTCAAGACTAACTGTTGGTGACTTCACGTAACAGCTCTAAACAATGGCAAAGACACCATGCTTAGCTCATCACAAGATGAAATCACCCACTGACAGAAGCTATGCAAAGCCAAGCAGTCCCCGAGCCTGTGCTCCCCATATTCAAGAGCCTGGTGCAGGCTGTTCATGAGTTCAAGGCCAGCATGAATCTCATAGACCTTGTCATCTGGCAAAAAATAAATAAAACAACAAGCACTGAGGCTAAATGGAAGCATATTTGTAAAGAAAAAATCTTATCTTATACTTGGAATTTTGGTTTCTGTATATTTTGCTCTTTCATTTTCTTTTCTCTTTATTTCTGTGTACACAGTGTTCTTCCTTCATATCTAACATATACTTTTTTTACATTCATGTTAATGCACTTTTAACTCTTACTATCCTGCCATGGGGCTTGGCTAATTGGCAAAATTCCAATTTGTTCTTTGAGCTAAAAACAAAAATGAGATGAGAAGCAGGAGTGCTGATGCTGACGGCTGATAAACTGAGCTGTCACTCAAACAAGACTCCAAAGTTTGTGCGCCCATGTTTTGAATCATGGCATACACTCAACAATGTTTCTAGGAATGGACAGATAGTTCAGATTTCATTTGTGTTGACTTTTATCTCCCTAAAAATGTTTATATTACCAGATTATTTGTCTTTGTTTGAATGTAGTGGTTTGAAAGAAAATGGCCCCCAAAAGTATATAGGGAGTGGTACTATTAGGAGGTATGATCTTGTTGGAAGAAGTGGGGTGGGTTTTTGAGGTTCAGAAGTTCAAGCCAGGCCCTGTTTCACTCTCTTCCTGCAGCCTGCCAATCCAGATGTAGAACTCGCAGCTCCTTCTCCAGCACCATGTCTGTCTGTGCACTGCCATGCTTCCTACCGTGACAATAATAGACTAGACCTCTGAACTATAAGTGAGCTCCAACTAAATGTTTTCCTTTATAAGAGTTGCTGCCGTCATTGTGTCTCTTCATAGCAGAGAAATCCAAACTAAGGTATTTTCCAAAAGTTCTTTTTTAAAAAATTATTTCATTTTGTGTCCAGAAGAGGGTGATGCCCTAAAATTAGATTTTCAGTTGTGAGCTGCCCTGTGGGTGTTGAAAATCAAACCAAGGACCTTTGCAAGAATAACAAGTGATCTTAGCCACTGAGCTCTCACTCCAACCCTCTTCTAGGAGATTTTAAAATGTGAACAAAGATTTAATTTTTAAAGATTTATTCTATATATTTTATGTGTGAGAGTTTTGCTAACATGCATGCACCACATGTAAGCTTGGACCTATGGAACTGGAGTTATAGATCATTGTGAAAAGTAGTATAGGTGTTGAAATTCAAACCTGGGTCCTCTGAAACAGCAACATGTGCTTTCTTTGTCTGAGTCATCTCTCCAGGGCCATGGAAAATACTTCATATGTAGATTTTCTATTTGTAGTCAAACTTACAATATATCTAAATTTTTTTTTTTTTTGGTTTTTCGAGACAGGGTTTCTCTGTGGCCTTGGAGCCTGTCCTGGAACTAGCTCTTGTAGACCAGGCTGGTCTCGAACTCACAGAGATCCGCCTGCCTCTGCCTCCCGAGTGCTGGGATTAAAGGCGTGCGACACCATCGCCCGGCTTTATATCTAAATTTTTGATGAAGCCAAGTGTATTCAAGATTTTAGTTCATTTCATTTTTATTTTTATGGTAATATACTCTTTGAAAAAATACATGAGGAAGAGCTAGAGAGAGAGAGATCAATAAGTAAAGTGTTATTTTATAATCATAAAACACAAAAATTTGAGTTCAGAACCCAAACACCTACATATAAATCAAGGCACAGTGGCAGAAAGCTGTAGTCCCAGCATAAAAGAATGGATTCAAGAGGATTCCTGGGGCTTATTGGTCAATGAATTGGTCAGATTCATGAGCTCAAGATTCAGCGTGAGACCTTGTCTAAAAGACAGTGTGAAGAATGATTGCAGAAGACACCGTCCGCACAAATGTGCACCCACACATATAAACACATCTGCACACATCATGTGTGTACCTGCACATACACATGCACACAAACATACACACATATCCACAGTAGTAGTAAATTTTACATTTTTAAAAACTAACTCATATACTGTTGATAAGCACATGAGGATAAATGTTATAAGAAACTATACAGTGGTTCTTTTAAAAAAAATTAAATGAGGTTTATCCTATGATCCAGTCATCCCACTTTTGATATATCCAAAAGAAATGAAATCAGCATATGAAAGAGACACCTATGTTTTGCACTACTCAACAGCGATACTGTATGTCCACAGATTTGTTACTGGATAAGGAAAAATGTAGTTTGTGTACATAAGAAAATAGTATTCACTGTAGTGCAAGTTCTAACTGATCTTAATAATAAAATCCCAGAGTCAGATATCAGGGTAAATGCTGAAAGATCAGAGAGACAAAGGAACAAGCCACAGCCACCTCTTAACTCACCAACTTGTCAGTCAAAAAGGGGCAAAGTTCTTTCTTCGCCCTGCCTTATCACTTCCTCTCTCCACCCAGTCATGCCTTTTCCTGTTTCCTCCTCCCAGTGCTGGGATTAAATGTGTGCGCCACCACTGCCTGGTCTCTATGGTTAACTAGAGGCTAGCTCCACACTCTGATTTCCAGACAAGCTTTACTTGTTAGAGAACAAGCAAAATATCACCACAATTAAGCAATAAAGAATAAGAATATCTGGCAAGTTAAAGCAAAATGGGTGAAACTGAAAAAAAAATTAGCTGAGAGAAATAAGCCAGAAATACAAATAGCACGTGATATTATCACAAGTTGATTTTTTTTTTAAAGTTGATCTGGTTTTAGACTAGCAATTGCATGTGGTTGAAAAAGAAAGAATGGAAAAATGGAGGTTTGTTTGTTCAGTGCATCTTGTATGAAAGTGTTAATATTGTACACTGATCCCGTTTGATATATTCTAATAAAATTAAAAAATTAAATATATGTTCATGAAGTTAATGTGCTCATTAATATCATCTTTCCAGAAGAAGGGCTCCGCTAATGGCACAAGTAGGAAATCTACTTACCTCCCAGCAATGTCCAGTAAATTACCCCATTATTTTGTTAATTGTATACTAGGTAACATTAAAATGTATATCTCCAGGAAGTGTGAAAACATTTATCAACCCAGAAACATGTAAATGAGTGTTTTCGGTAGTGTCATTAATATTCACAATGAGAAGAAATAATTCAAACTCTCTTAGCTAAGAAGCATCTCGATGAAATCTTATATCCATACAATGTATTTTTTTTTTTTGAGAGACAGAGTCTTGTGAATTCCAGCGTGCCTGAACTTTCCTATATACCTGAGGTTGGCCTTGAATTTCTGATCTTCCTGCCTCTACCTCTCAGACAACTGGGTATCAGTATGATAGCACTGATTTTTTTTTTTTTGCCAATAAAAAATCATACTATCCAGGTCCATGATGCCACTCACTTGAGCTATGAAAACAATACGGTCACTGAAAGAAGTAAGATGCAGGAAACCCACTCTGTCTGATTCCAAGGAAATTACCCAGAGAAGGCCCATAGGTTGGTGGCTATAGTTGAAGAACAGTGGATTGGTTTAGGAACATGTGAGGAGTGACTGCTAATGAGCACAGAATATATTCTGAGGAGTGAAAATATTCTAAAATTGATTGTGGCAATAGTTACATAACTGGATTTATTAAAATAACGAACTGTATACTTTGAATGGATGAATCAGATGGTTTGCAATTTATATCTCAGTAAGGCTGGTAGTAAAGAATAAAAGTAGAATAGTTTTAAGTTAGAGTACATTTTGATTTAATGCTGACAGAAGGGAAACAAGCATGCTAAGTCACCCCAACTAGGAACACAGTCATTGTAACACTTTGACTATCAATGAATTCTGAATCATAAATTCTGTCTCCACCAGTAAACCTGAGCATTACTTTGAGAATAACTAAAACTCTATCCTGAAGTTTTCTTGTCCTGTTCAATAAATACATATACAGAAAAGAAAATGTTACCTCAACTTCAACTTTGCTTTTTCCAAGACAATCCAATACCTAACAGCAAAGATTGTATTGTAACTTAGTAATAGATATCTGGTAATGGTAGTGGCATGCTGACCTCCATTTGTAAGCTTGTCTTCAAACCAGCCTAAAACTGCTCCTTGGGGGTTGGCTGAGGTTTCTATCCCACATGTTCCCACAGCCATTAAGTACAAGAGCAACACACAGAGGTCTACATTAATCATAAATTAGTTGGCCTATTAGCTCAGGATTCTTATTAATTCTTACATTCTATGCTAACCCATAATTCTTCTCTGTGTCAGCCATGTGGCTTGGTACCTTTTATCAGCAAGGCATTCTCATCTTTCTTCCTTGCATCTCGGTGACAACTGACAACTGAGCCTTTTCTCTTCCCAGAATTCTCCTGTCCTTGTTGCCCCACCTATACTTCCTGCCTGACTACTGACCAGTTAACATTTTATTAAAGCAATACAACTGAGAAATCTTTTTATTCTTTGGTTTTTCGAGACAGGGTTTTGCTGTAGCTTTGGTGCCTGTCCCGGAACTAGCTCTTGTAGACCAGGCTGGCCTCGAACTCCCAGAGATCTGCCTGCCTCTGCCTCCCGAGTGCTGGGATTAAAGGCGTGCACCACCACTGCCCGGCCAACTGAGAAATCTTTACAAGGTACAAAACCATTGTCCCAGAGCACTTGGGCATAAAACAAGACCACATAGACACACTTAAAACCTTATCAAATACTGAAGTGTGTTTCTATGAAATTTCTCTAGGCCTGCTACCTGAGAGTCACATAAGTATAACTAAACCACCTGACTACTTCAAATAGTTCTTTATTTTGAATTCAAATTATGGTGCACTTTTTTTTTTACTAAATCTAGTAAGATTGACTCTCTATATCCATCATCTATCTACCACAAATCATATGATAATTTATGATGAGCTTATTCAAATTTTATAAGCAAAAATTAACAGTTTTTAACCTGAAGAGAGCCCGTTTAGAAGGCTCAATGTCACAATTTCTTCACCACTGTATGTATCAAGATAGGAATTTATAAAGGAATTATATAAATGTATAACAATGCCCCATTTGAATCTATAGGTTTCTTTACATTATTAAAGCAATTTGAGAGAAAATGGTTAACCTGTCACCATGACTAGTGTCAGCCAGTGTTGAATTAAATTAAATTTGCTCAACTCCAACTTCTCCAAACTTGTTTTCTTATTTGCAAGCAATTTATCTACTTGTACATTTTAATACAAACTAATCTTTGAAACCTAGCCTGAGAACTATCTGGAGATTAAAAAAAAAATCTAGAACTTAATCTTAGTAGTATAAGTAACTGTAACTGGCTTAAGTCATATTTCTGAGATAAGAAATACCAGAGACCCATAGTTAAGTGCAGTGTGACAATTGAAAGAATATGAGAATTAACTTTGAATGAGAACACAAGTATCTATAGAAATTTTAGTGCACATAAGCAAGAAACTGTAGTTTCTGATGTCTGTGAGATTGTTTAAATAACAGCCTTATTCCTTAAGAAATAATGTAGCCTTTTTATTTTTCTGCATTATGTACAATAAAAGAAGCGCTGTGCAGTGATGTGGCTGAAGGGTTATCATTACTCGAATGACAGAAACAAAAGTATATTGTAACTGGGATGATGTCAACGAAAGGGTATCATTACTCCTTCTGGGAAGAACAGTCTGCTATGGAAACACACAAGTGCAGTATTTATTACATTTTATTCTGCATGTGTCTCCAAGAAAATCTGGTGTGTGGGGGGGGTGGGGGGTTGGGGATGCCATTTGCAATGCTGAGGAAAAAAATCATTGGTTTTACTTGTTCAACAAAATTATCTGTAGCAATTATATTTTCATCCAATTTCCATTCATGGCAGAACATTCTATATTGCCATCTACTCAGTGTTTTTCACGCATATCTCAAAAGGTATCCTGCTACAGAGAGTGAAAATCAAAATCTAAGTTCTAAAACAACATGTTTAACTTTCAATGGTACATCAGTCTCCTCTTCTGCATAACAAACTGAGAGATGTATAGAGCATCCTTGTAATACTCCAGAATCAAGCTTGTGATTCTAAGAAATATCTAATGAAAAATACACTGTTGTGTATAAGTAAAGACATCTTCCTGGAACTTTAGTTTACTGAAAACTAAAGCCTAAATAAACTGCTTATTTGCATCTTTGAAATCAATGCTCATTGTTCTTTTCATTAAACTAAATGGTACGTCAGGCTTGGAAACTTTGAAACATTTGTAATGAAACTTATTGAGACCAAAAGATCAAACAAACAAATATAACTGAAAGCCAACATCCTTGCATCCTTGACAGGCAGGAACCTGATCTTAGTATATGTTGAAGGTATTGCTTACCTCTTGGAACTCCTTCTCTAAAAATTTGGCAAGTATCAAAGGGGGGGAGAGCATAAACTACATGCTCCAAAACAATTTATATCTACCTTTTTTTGTCAGCCTAGCACCTGGGTTAAAGTACCTCATCTCTACGTAGATGAATCTTTCTCTAGGAAAGTCTGAGAAGACAGCACTCAGTAGGCTCAAGAAAGTATATCCAGTTGTTTCCTGTGATTGTCATTAAATAGAGAAATATCTGTTGTGTAAATAATGGTCATGCACAATAGATGATCCAATTTAGAACCTCAGAGAGGATGTCTGATTGGCCCATTGACAAGCACATCAATCATTGTAATCACTGCTGCATTTCTTTCGTTTATGTTTTTTATATTTTCTCTTTCCTTTTTTTGAGATATTCTTCTTACACAACTATCATTTTTCTAGTTGTTTCTCCCCCTCAGAATTTTGTCATTGATACTTAATTTTAAAAAATCATTTATGGATTGTGGTTCTCACATCTGGTTCTGCTCTCCAGGATACAGACCCTGGTCCTCACGGCTCTTATTTCAGGAAAGGGGTCTCCTCAACTTTCTTTACAGCTTCCACAATTGGAGTGTCATTAATGGAAATGCTGGCACAAATCAATTTTCAGCATTCCCACCTAAGTCTTAGCTTACTTTTCTAACAGGCAAGTCTGTAAGACCTACATTTTTTAGGTTTATATGTTATAACCCTTTCAATCTATGAAGTACACTGTTGTGTGGTTTTCCCTAGTGTGTTAAATGTTCTCACCTGACAACTCAACTATATCCTTAAGTAACTAAAACCCAAGTGGCTGGGTACACCTGGGAGAGATTTTTCTGAATCATTTGAAGTGGGAAGACCAAACCAAAACTTTAGAGATGGTAAGATCCCCCTTAAATCTGGGCCACATCTCTTAAAAGCCTATGTAAAGGACATCAAAGAAGGAAACTTGTTCTCTTTGCCTGCTGGCCCTTGCTCTTGCTAGCAAGTTCATTCCTTCACTGGCATCAGAGCTTACTTCTTTAGGATTTCAACCTATACTGAAGACTAGCTGAGACATACAACTCGGTGGTCTGAACAGCTACTGGATTCTTGGACTTTCTATTGATAGACAGCCATTGTTGGACAACTGGATCACAGGCTGTAAGCAAGTCTAATAAATCCTTTCTTATCTATGTCTATATATAATATATATTGCATATATGTCTGTATGTGTGTATATGTCATCTATCTATCTTCATTCTATCAATTCTGTTCATAAGAGAACCCTAATTAATATACAAGGGCAATGGATAGAAATACCTTTGTACCCCGATACAGCATCAGTAGAGCAAAGAACAGATTCCATCCTAATTTAGCCCAGCAAGCAAACAAGTTCACAGAAAAGAACAGGCAAATCAAAGCAGCTGCATGGAAGCACCATCCCACCCCCAGCATGGGTGGCTCGGGGAAACCTGACCCACTGAAGAGTACAACCCCTAATAAATTATCCATCTCCTACACATTCCTGCCCTCCAACACCTGAATAGGTGGAACAGGAGGGAGTGTTGTGGAATCTCAGGTGAGGAGCTCCTGAACCTCTTAGTTCCTTTGACTAGGGACTGCTAACAGTCTCTGTGCCTTTACCACAGTCTTAGCTATTGGATGTAAGATTCTGCTATCTCGTTGCCAAGCTGCCTTGGGTAGCTCCTGCGCTTGACAGCAGTGAAAGACATACCAAGCTCACAGGAAACAGTGTCACTGTATAGTTACTCTCATTTTACACTCGAACAAGCAAAGCTTCACAGAGACTAGGTGATTTTTTTCACATGTTCACACAGCTAATTTACAAGAGTTAGGATTTAGAACCAACATCTATAATCACTGCATCACCAGCCTTCAGTACTCTTTCCCTTAACCCTTCATGAAGCTAAAAAAGAAAAATCACACCTAGGGAAAATGGTCTTTAAAATGAATGGTTGGCATCTTTTGTTATTTGGGCTTATAAAGCATGAAAAGAAAGGAATACTAGTCTTTTGAAAGTGATTTAAATTAGCCTTGGACCAAAGGGCCTAAAACCAAAAAATTCTGCAGTCGAATTAAAATGCAAATAAACAGAAGTGTTCTGGGTCCCCTTTGGCTACAACTGTGCATGCTAAAAATATATAAAGTTTCTGCATCACTGAATGTGGGAGGAGATAAGGAGGCATTAAATTAAACCTTCTCTCTCTCTCATTAAGTTGGAACCAGAAGCAGGTATCAAAAATATCAGAATATTAGCATTGTTGCTAACAGCACTAAATTAGAGAACATACCTGACCCATGGACTTCTGGAACACTGTCATCTTCTAGACTTTAAGACACCTTCACTGCAGGAAAGCTTGAGAGGTTGGTGACAAGCCACCTCACACAACCAGCTCTGGTCTCACTTGGTGTGCTGAAAACATAGAACTTACAAGTAACTTACAACATTCAAGAAGGCAGAGAGGGTGTGGCTGTTCCATGCTCATCACTCAGCCTCAGTCCAACCAACGGAAAGATATAGTCAAGAATGAAGAGAAAGATTTCCTACAGATAGTGTGTGTGTCAAAATTGTTGCAAAGCCTATCAGTCACAAACTTGCAAGAAAGTTTAACAGAATTAAGAAAAAATAGCCTCTTACAATAATACAATAATGTATGTGTTCCATAATAATCTACAATATAAATATCTGAACCACTTATATAACAGCAATATGCACATGTCTACATGTATACATATATGTACATATACCTTTAAAAACACTATACATATACATAAATATATGTCATTCTTAAAGACTATCCTAGATACTAATTTAATATCTATGATAAAGTATTGCCATTTAAGCAGTGGGTGTAATGACCAGTCCCAACCTCAGCCAGTCCAGGTCTTTAAAAGGATGATGATACATAAAATGATATGTGCCATAGGAGCAAATAATTATCAAAATTAGATGAGTATATTCAATTTTAGCAATGATTTCCCTTGCATGGATACATTTTTATTTAGTTAATTTTGTGGGTGAAAAGGAGAAAAATTTCCTGACGTTGCTGGACATAAGAAATGCATGTGGTGCACATTCCATGTGTCATTGTCATACATGTTCATATTGAGTAACTCTTGAGTAATTTACACAAATACTAGAACACAAAAAGCAGTGCAGCTAAATACTTGTTTATAATTGTTCTTAATAAGCAAAAATTAGGACCAGCCTTAATGTCTATCAGCTGAAATCTGAATGGACAAAATATGATATATCCAAATATAGACCACTAAATCAAGATGGTACATGCCTATAATCCAAGCACTGCTTGTTCAAAATTTACATGGGCTACATAGAAAACTCTGGTCTCAAAACAGGAAGAAGGAGAGAGAGAGAAAGAGAGAGAGAGACAGAGAGAGAGAGACAGAGAGAGAGAGACAGAGAGAGAGAGAGACAGAGAGAGACAGAGAAAGCGGGCTAAATAAATCTAACTTACTCTATTAATAAAAGGTGTTAATACATGCAGAACTTGACAGCTCAAACACATTATTCATGTAAATAATTTGGACACAAGGGACCTTGGAGCACAAAGAGATCAAATGTCAAATTTAAGTGGTACTCTAAACCAGCGATGAGTTTCCCGCCCCTCTCCAAGTCAGTTTTTGGTTGCCGACCTGCCTCTCTCTGTATTATATACAGAGATTGAAAACCAATACGGTTCTTGCTTTACTCTGTTTAAAGTCTGATTTCAGCAAGCACTTCCTCAGATGACCTTTTTCTCTAGTTAGTTGATACTAGGAGTTGATACCTTCCCTATTAACTGAGCCTCAGTTTACCTAAAGAGTTTCTGTCATACAACTCCGTGCTAGTGTACACCCTGTATAAATTTTAACTTTGCAATTCAGAGGAAGATGCAATTGGAAACTATAAAGGTATGGGAGGGGCAGACAGTGTACTATGTTTTGAATATTCTCTCTACCTTCTGCCTTACCTCATGTTACTCAGCTTCACTCGACAGTGTACTGGCCAGTGCAGTCTCCACCACTGTCAATTATACTAGTGTAATTCCCCTTCTATTTTTGCTTCTCTTGCCAATACAAATTCTTTCTTTGAGTTATTCTCTTGACTTTAAAGCACTGTCTTGGTTTCTTTCTGACTGGAAAGTATGAGGCATAGTGGATTAATTATTCAGTATTGAATTTTGATCTCAGTGGGTTTTCTTGCCTCACCGCCTCCTCCCTTCTTTGTAATCCATCTGTCAGAACAAAATGCAGCTTGTTTTCAAGCACTTCACTTTTCCAATGTTCTTAAATTTGCTCCGAAATCTATACAATTATCAGAACATCCCTGTAGAAAAGTGGGACATCTAAAATGGGTGGTTGTTTGAATGAGAATTGTCCCCCATACTGCTGGTGGTACGTCTGCTACTTGGAAAGGTTTAGTAAACAGGGCACTAGAGACAAGCTTTGAGGCTTTAGAGTTCAGCCCTACTTCCTGTTGAGTCTCTGTTCCCTGAAGACAGATTCACTCCCATCTTCCCTACCATGATGATACACATCCCCTCAACCTGTAAGCCAAAACAAACCCTTCATTCCTTCAAAAGCATCTTGTTGGGTATGTTGTAATTCATTGAGAAAAAATAAGATAATAAACCATATTTAAAAGCAAATACCCCTATACGTAAGCTGGAAGGTATTCAATACACGCCCACGTGTCCTGAAAAGATACAGAAAGTTTGCCATGGAAACCGATTTTCAAACCTGCTACTGCACAAATGTTTCAAAGGCCTCATGCTCATACAGGGATCTTAGGAGTTAAAGCACTATCAGCACTCACTCTGAAGGGGTCAACAGTTATACGGACCAGAAAAAGATGGGCGTATGGCATGCACATGTAGTCCTTACTCGGGAGACCGAGGTAGGAGAATTACTTGAGCCCAGAAGTTCAAGGCCAACCTGGTTGGGATGGCTAATATAAACGGTCAACTTGATGCATTCTAGAAGGATCTGGGAGATGGGGTCCCAGAGCATGCTTGTGGAAAATTATCTGGATTCAGTTAAACAATGTGGGGAGACCCAGCCACTGTGAGAGGGGACCATTTGTTGGGACAGAATCCTGGACTGTGTAAAAAGAAGAAAGTAAAATGAGCACAGAAAGTCATTGCTCTATGTGGTAGTTTGAAAGAAAATGACCCCCAAAGGGAGTGGCTCTATTAGGAGGTTGGCCTTCTTGGAGGAAGTGTGTCACTGTGGGGGCAGACTTTTCTCTTTTCCTCAAGTTTCCCTCAGTGTGACTTTCATCAACTTCCTGTTGCTTGCAAGATTTAAAACTCACAGCTCCTCCTGCACCACATCTTCTTCACACACCATCCTGCTCCCTGCCATGATGATAATCGACTGAATGTATGAAACTGTAAGTGAGCCACCTCAATTAAATGTTTTCCTTCTAAGAGTTGTCATGGTCATGGTGTCTCTTCACAGCAGTAAAAACCCTAAGACACTCCTGCTTCCTGACTATGGATGTGATGTGGCCAGTGATGTGATGTGGGCAGATATAATGTGGGCAGCTGTCTCCTTCTGCTGCCTAAACTAGTGCTCTTCATCATAGACTGTATCCTTGAGCTGTCAACCAATATCACATTTTTTCCATTTAGTTGCTTTTGTCCTGGCATTTTATCACAATAGGAAATATAACTAAGGACAACAGAGAACATCAAAATACTACAAGTGTGTGAAGGAACAAAGGAATAAATGAATGAATGGATGAATGAATGAATGAATGAATGAACATCTAGAAAGAGTGACTCTGTGAGAAAGGCCAACTGAAGAGTTGACTGAGAGACGCAGCAAAATGGTGGCCTGATTACTTGAAAGGCAACATTGAAAAGTAAATATCTCAAAGCTCTTCCTCTTCATTCGTCCAGCCCCTTCAAATGTCCCATGGAGGGAAGTATAACCAGAAACCAAAAATAGAGGCATCGGGTATGAAATTCTTGAAGTCATCATTCCAAAGCATGTAGAATGTTGAAGAGTGGTTCAGAAAGTCCAATGGTGGAATTATCCAACATACCCTGAGTTACAAATAATAGTTAATAAAAGAAAAGAAAAATGTTACCAAATGCATTCTGGTTAAAATAAAACGTGGGGAGGGGGTGATTATTACCTGTGTGTATATACACAAATACTTATCAGAGTTATTTTAATCCCAAAGAATGAAGAAAATACAATATGTACTATTTTCAAAACTATCTTTGTTTAATAAAATGTTGGATATTTGAAGAATCAATAAAATCAATATTTTATGAAGATTAATCAGCGGTGCACCAGGGACACAATAACTAATGTATTTGACTCACAAACATTATCATTACTAGACAATAGACACTACATCTTTCATCTCTATGTCTCCATTAACTGATATGTAAATGTTCATGGAATAGATATAAATATATGAATAATCGAATTAATGAAAAGAATGAATAAATTCTAGGATATGTATAATTTTCAAAACTTTTCAATGGTTGCTCATATGTGTGTATGTTTAGTGTTAACTACTGGTATTGAATAACATACCTGGGGACGCCTCTGGAGAAGACTGACGTTTTTGTCTCTGTTTTCTGTCTTTCTGACTGCCCATGATTTAGTCATTAATTGCCTATATATAGTATATCATATAGAGATAAGACTCCTTTAGATTTCCCCATTCATGTTGGTATGCCAACTGACATAATTGTGAGAATCTTGTTGATTTCATGGGTGCAGTTTCCTTGTCATATATGGATGTTATCTCACAGCAGACTTCACAGTCCATACCCTTACAATCTTTCTGTCCCTTCTTCCACAATGTTCCCTGAGCCTTGAATGTAGGAGTTACATTGTAGATGAATTACTAAAGGTTAGGAACATTATGGTCAGTTGTCTTCTACATTTTAACCAGTTAGATTGTATGTGCACATATACATGTATGTATGTATGTATATATGTATGTATGTATGTATATACATAACACTAATAAGGCAAGGTGGAAAGTTGACAGGTGCTATATAGGACATGAGCCATCGGCATTACAAAAATTGTGCAAATCTGAGAACTGCACAAATTTGTGATGGTAGCATTTAGTGGACAAAAAGAGAAGAGCAATTTTTGGGAAACCTCCTTCAGCCAATGGTCTTTGAGAGGCTAGACCAGGTTGGGCATGGCCTTAGGTACCAAAAAGTTGCACTTGCACACCCGTTCTCCCTCTCTCCTTTCTCACCTGGATGCTGGATTCAGTTCCTGTTCCCAGCTCATGCAGAGGACTGTGATCTGTGAGTCCCCCCTTGAATAAAGAACCCCTTATAACACCCAATTCATAGTTAGTGTGGGATTACTTTATTCTCATTCTCCTACATCTTGCCACCCAATGTGAGTACCAGCCCATACCTACTGCGACTGCACCTATTGCATCTCACCACTGCCTCCCACCTGCAGCATGCTGCTGCAACCTCTCCATCCAGGCAGAGGTTTTTTTCCCACCGTAATCCCTGCAATAATGAGTAACTGAGTTAATAATTGTGAGCTATTATTTATAGAAAATTTATATTGGTATACATTATTGTGTATTGATACAAATTCAAATTATAGTTGTTATATTGAATATACTTCTATTTTTGTTTACAATATTTGTATATCTATGCAAAGTATTTTGTCATATTGTGTGCATGCATACCTCTACTTAAAACATTTTGTATATTGATACGATTTTAGAATATATTTATCATACTGCACTAAACACTCCTAACTCTGATCACAATTATACCCTGTTTATATTTTGACATCATTGTCCTCATTTGCTGCACAGTTGTTTAAATGTTGTTTAATATTCTAATATAAAGTCTTAGTCTTTAATCTATATAGGTATTAAAAATTATAGGTCAATAGTCATCCATATTTGTCACACTTATATTTAGACTAATCAGGTTCTTTAGATACATAGAGATTATATTCCACATAGATAGGTAATTTTCAACCACTTCAAAGAACTGTAAAATATCACATCTAAATAATTTAGGGTTCTGTTGACATAAGACACGATTGCTCCTGGCAGCCCTGATCTATTCCTGAGAAAATGTTGAGCACCAAAGACACTCCACTTGGAGCTTGCTTTCTTCTTGACAAAACTGGCCTTTGGGCAAGGAACAGCCCATGTCTGGACCCCTAACAAAATGCATGATGTCCAGACTAGACACAAGAAAAAAGCTGCCAGACCTTGCCAAGACAGGGTAAGATGGTTTTGAAAATTTTCCTTGCTCTGAAAATGGTCTGTCAGATACTCTAGGCCTTAGCCAAAGTTGGTTGCTTCAATGTTACAAATGAGACTTTGGGTGATTGCCCAGGTAGCCAGTTGTCTCTGTCATTTACTGCACATTTTAGAAGATGCTTGATTGTTACTTCCTGCCTACTCAAGTAATATTATCTCCCTTCTCAGGTCTTTGATGGGGTTAAAGGTTAGATAGTTGTAGTTACTTTCCTCTTATGATTTAACCAAGCCTTTTCTAATACAGGTCTGAGGCTCCTTAGGATAAAATAATTATTGAAACATTTAGCATATGTTTCTTGCTTAATAATGTGAGTTTTTTATTAATTTATGTTTTAATTAATTTATACTGGTTATAATTCTAATTTTTATACTTGATATCTGTTCTTATTGTACATAGCTTTGTATTGGGTTTGGAATTCTCTTATTTAAACAAAAGGGAATGTACTGGGGAACCTCCTTCAGTCAATGGCCTTTGAAAGGCTGGGCCAGGTTGGGTGTAGCCTAGGGTACCAAAAAAGTGCACACTTGTACACTCTTCCCCGCTCTCTCTCCTCTCTCACCTGGATGCTGGATTCGGTTCTTGTTCCCTGTTCCTGCAAAGGACTGTGATCTGTGAGTCCTGCCTTGAATAAAGAATCCCTTAATATACCCAGTTTGCAGTTAGTGTGGGATTACTTTATTCACGTTCTTCTACAAGCAATATGCTAGACCAGTAGTCCTCAACCAGGCAATTGTCCAGACCCTGTGACATTTACCACTGTCTGGAAACCTCTTTAGTTGTCACATTAGGTCTCAATTCATGACCTCTTTAGTTATTAATGTAAGTTCTATAATCATGAGGGTGTCACTATGCTCGTAGACATAGTGCTCCTTGATGTAGTTAATGACACTTTTCTCATAGGCTATGGCATTTGCTCAGTATTTGTTAGAATGGATGAAGAAGGAGTGTGTATCTTCATATTCAGAACTGCCACTGTCTAGTGACACTTTCTCTGCAACAGGTAAAAGGCTTCAAATACAGGTCCTCTAACATGAATGACTTCTTCTTATGTCCCTAAGGCAAAAGCAATACTTGTTGGTTCTGAGAGCTGCTTCAAAACTGACAGTATCAGGGTTTTTTGGCAAAATTTCACGTTCTTTGCATAAGTGTCAGTTTTTAAGTTTCGAGTTATCATCCAAATGAAGCATGTGAAAATAGCTTGAAGAGCCCAGATACAGGGCTTTTGTTACTTAATATTTACCATAAAAATTACCTTCAGTAATGAAGCCTATTAAATTGTTTCATCTTTAAAATGCTCTCAAGTATTAATTAATTATTGCAAGACTCCTGTGCAATAAATAATTAAGTATTATCATCACTCATTTATTGATGGGAAAATGAACATAATAGATGAAGATTATTTAGGTCAGCCACAGTGTAAAGATCTGACAACTTTTCAGCATCCTTTTTTTTTTCATTGTATAACCTGGTTTAAGAGCCATTTTTATGAAATATGTTTTTTGCAAAGTTTGTAACAGAAACCTCAAATAATTTCTAATATCAGAGCAATAAATAATAAACTCCTATTTCCACCAAATATTAAATCAAACTTCAATCTTCAGTCTTCTGGTTCCTGAACTATAAAACTTTAAGAAGCGGTGGGCACTTTCCAGAATTACATTTCCATCCCTTCAGCATCGTTATTAGTAAGTGCATGCACATTTGGGACAAGAAAAAAAATATTGTAATCTTTTAAAATTCCAGTTCTAAAAAAAGTGAAGCTCAAAATATACTTGATGATATCCTAAGATTTACAAACCCAGCACTTCCCTTGGGAACTAAATAACAAGAAGTTGACCATGTTCTGTCAAATTCTGTAATGTATTCAGAAGTGAAGTCAAGGAAGTTTTACATTTTCTGTCAATTTTGTGTTTGTTGTTTTTCTGTTTCTTGTGAATAGTAGGCTGTAGTCAGATACTTGAGAAAACGGGTCTCCTGTCCTCTTGCTTCCACAGAGGGTGTATTTGTCTGAATGTGCATATTATTCTTATATGCATACTGAAAATGAAACTTGCAGCAGCACAGGTTGAACCTGGGTCTTCTTGGAAATACAAACTAGTCTAAACCTCTTTTTCTTGATGGTCACTTAAGGGACAACTTGTCACTCCACACTCAGCAATGCAAATGTAGTTAGAGCTTGCCTTCTGTTAACTAGTATATGCTTCTCTCGCAGACAGTAGGCCACTTGACAACAGTGTCGTTCAGTAAAAAAACAAAGTCATCTTCTGTAGAGCCTCACAAAGCAGGAAGCTGTAATGCCGACTCTTAAAGGAAGAAGCTCAGAGTTAGGCTGTCAGTGTGAAGGTGGAGAGGAAGTGATGTGATAGGCAGCCCAGGGTTGCTATGGTAACAGAGAACATTTGCCATACTGTGATGTCTTCCCTAGTGAGATTCCTTTGGATCACCTCCACTGAGGTCATGGCATCTGGTGGAAAAGAAGTACCATGAGCATTCCTGGAAGCCACTTCCAAATGCCACCCGGAAAAGCCCTGTTTGTAAAATTCGTATTCCTATGCTTTCAAACATCTACGCATTTGTTGTCACCAGCACATTAGTCAGAATGGGTGGTAAGTGGAATTGGCAGCAGGACAAGAAAACATTCCTGGGGTGTTACAGAAAGCAACCAACACTAGCATTCTCCCCGAGCTGACACTGAAAATGGCAACAGAAGAACACTCAGGTTCACACACATTTATTTCTCCCTTTGTTTTCATTCAGAGATGATCTGAGACTCCAATGTTAGGAAATCTATCAAGAGATTGATTTAAGAGGTATAGTAAAGTAAGAACTACGTCGGGGTATTACAGTTTTTAGCAAATTGCAAGCATAATATTCTGGTATGATGAAGAGGAAATGTAACAAATCAAAGGAGAGATGTACACAGGAAAAGAAGTACAGGGCTATAACTGCCTGAATCCCAGTGGTAAAGTGTTTGCCTAGTATGCATGGGAACTTGGTTTTGTCTACAGCAGTATACAAACACCAAAAAAATAAAAAACAAAAGCCCAACATGGTAGCTGACTGCACTTTAGAGGCTAAGGTAGGAGGATCAGCATGAGTTTAGAACCAATCTGAACCATATAATAAAAAGCCTGAGCTAGAATAATATATTCCTTTTAAAAATAAATAAAAGATAAAAGATAGGAAACTTTTTATTTACTTTCCACTTACTGTGTGTGGTGTTTTTCAAGACTTTTCATGTGTGATTTATCATTCACCAATTTCATGAAGACAGAATGTTTATTCATATACAAATTATTATAAATTCAAGAATAAAAGTGCATGGCATTAAGCTGCCCTTAATTGATTAACACAAACAATAGTTATGTAGTTCTGTGAACCAAATGTTTTTTCTACTTTCTATCTAGTGTCCCATTTATACTACAAAGCATTTTAAAAGTTTTTATCTTAATAAAACTACTAGAGTGAAAAAAAGGGTATGAAAAAAAGTTCATTCTGAAAAATAGAAAAGAAAAAGGAGGCAGAAGATAAGAATGGGGAATTGTTGGTGTATAGAAAGTTATATGCCATCTGGAAAATCTTAAGAATAGAGAAAAAAGGACTGGAAGGATATATCAGTTTGGAAGAGGGCTTTCTGTGCAAATGTGAGATCTAAGTTTGAGTCCCATTATCTATGAAAAAAAAAAACAGGCATGGTGGGTTGTATCTGGAATCTCAGGGCTTGGAGGACCTGGTTAACCATTCTAACCAATCAGTAAGTTCTAGGCTCAGTAAGAGACCATATATCAAAAATCCAGTTGGTCAGCAATGGAGGCAGTGGCCTGACATCAATCCAGGCTTCCATGTGTATGAAAGCACATTTTTGGACACCCACAGAAATATATACAAATACACACACATACACACACACATATACACGCATGTGAGTGTGTGCACACGTGCGCATGCTCACACACTCACACACCAGAATTGATGTGGAATTTCCCTCTGTATGCTGTGATTACCATTGATTAATAAAAAAAAAACTTCTTTGAATCTATAGCAAGGCAGAAAAACTAAACTGAATGCTGAGAGGAAGAAGGCAGAGTCACAGAGAAGCCATAAAGCCCCACTGGACCCAGACGGAACTTTACCACAGCCACTTGGTGATACACAGGTTATTAGAAATAGGTAAAATTAAAATGTAAGAGCTAGCTGATAAGAAGTTAAAGCTAATAAGCCAAGCCATGATTTAATTAATACAGTTTCTGTGTGATTATTTCAGGTCTGAGCGGCTGAAATAAACAAGTGGCCTTTCTACTACACAGAATAAAGAAAACAATATAGTTCACAAGTCAAGGGAAAAAAAGTGTAGTTACTACAGTTAGGACATGAAGCTTCATGCAAGGTAAAGGTATGAGTTTAAAATAACATACTCTATTTATAATCAATTATTCGGTTACTTATACCCAAAATGCTCAGCCAGCAAAAGTCAAAACTCCAGTGTAGATAGACTCTATTTATTTACTAAATAGTTATTAGTGCACATTGCTTTATCGTTTCATAAAACTAATAAAATATACTGAAAAAAAATGAAGAGGGAGAGAGAAAGGAAAGGTGGAAAAGAAAAGGGGGTGAAGAAGGAGAAACAGAGAAAGGGAGAAAAGACACACTGGCTCCCTCTGGGCAGCCCTGACAACAGTAAGGCATTGCAGTTAATCTTGTTCTGTAATTATCACCATCAGACAGCTCGAAATTCCATCATTGTTACCCATTTTTCAGCCAAAGTGACAGTGCCAATTCAAATTAATTTTTCACATGTTTCCTCAAGCACATTTAATGGCTTATTAAATTCTAAGAACTACATATTACATGTACAGTCCTTTATCACTTCTCAAAGTTGTATTTTATATGAAGCTATCATTTTCAATAAGATTTATTGTTTAGAAGATGGTGTTTCTTATTATTCATATGAATTCTATAGTCCTCCTAAAAATCAATTCAAGTTTTATGATAGTATACTCTTTTAATTTCACCTTCCAAAGAAGCCATACTGTACACGGCACATAAGGACCAAAAAAATACATGAGTTTTCTGTGTCATGTGAATGGTGATTTTCAGAGAGTATCGTTGAAGCCAGAATTTTTTTTTCTTCTTAGTTTTACCTTTTCTCTGTTTTCTTTATTTGTTATGACAAGCTCTCATTTAGCTTAGGCTGGCCTAGAACTACCTACATAGTCAATGGTGACTTTGAACTCCTGATTCTCCTTCATCCAACTCCCCAGTGCTGAAATTAGAGACGGGACCACTGAGTCACTTTGCATTGTGTGGTGCTGGAGCTTAAACTCAGGGCTTCATGAGTGCTGGGCAAGCGCTATAACTATGTATAGAGAGTTACAGCCCTAGCCCCAAAGTGAGAGAATTTCTTATAGAAACAAAGACAAAAAAAGAACTCCAGGCCATCTTATTTCTGTTTTTCTTTTTCCTTCCTAACAGAGGATAATTTTGAGTGATGTGGAAATGTCAACAACTCAGAGTCTAGAGCTTTTGTTGATTATAGATGTCATTGTTATCATGAAGTTCTGATGTTGATCAGGTACAAATCACAGCTGTGAAGCATCAGAGTTATGTCCGGTGATTCTGGGCTCTTGTTTGCACAAAGTGCTGCCACTTAAGTATACCACGTAAGAACTGGATCAGATGTGTGACACAGGGCAGAGATGAATAATAGCATCCTAAACAGAAAGTAGTTTCATTTGCTCTCCCAGGCAAGACTTGCGGAGGAAGGCAGTGAAACTTTTACACTTCTGCTTCCCTAAGTCACAATCCCAGGGCACTTTTCCCATAGCCCAGGTCAGCTCAGAAAGGGGAAAGGAAAGCATGTGCTCTTAAAGATTTGGCAGAAATCCCATGTGACATTCACATTTATACGTAATTTAAAAAAAAACAGGTTTTATATCCACTATAAGCAATGGATCAAAACTGTCCTTTGGTCAAGCATTGATCAAGATCTTTTTCAGAAGGAAGAAGGGCAGATGGACATACTCAGTAGAGTTAAAGTTTTATTCTTCATTTTAAATACTTTTTTATAGTTTTTAGTTATGTGTATGTAGGCATGGTGGATGGGTGGACATTGCACGGGTGTGTGCAGACTCCATTGCTGAAGTTTCAAGAGGTTGTTCACTACCTGATATGGCACTTAGAACTAAGCATAATCTAACTAACTGACCTCTGCAAAAGCAGTACGTGTTTTGAATCACTGAGCCCTCTCTCTCTGGCCCTGTCATTCGTTTTAAATACTCTCCTTTAAATGCACTTTTAAATCACTTGCTGTGCTCTTTCTTTGGAGGATGGCCTTTATTACCCAGTACCTACTCTGTCAGTGTCAGTGTCTTGCAAGGCATATTTATCATCCATTTCCTACTCCTCCTTTTCATATACCTATTTTCATCTCTGCTTGGACATTATACAGGGCAATAGAGACAAAGTTTTGAGCCAACTAGACCCGTTTCCTTGATTGTTTCGACTTTGGGATATAGAACATGTGAAGACTTTATTCCCCACCCACCTTTGCTACTGGCATAAAATCACATAATTAATCTCAGGCCACCAGATTATTGACACAGGGGTGTATTTTCTGAAGTCCCATTTGATAATTCACACTTTCTTCTAAATATAAGATAAACTCTGGGATAGTAGACATGTAATTGGAAGAGCTTAAGTAGGTAAACCTTTGCATAGATGTGAAATAATCAGGAAAATCCCCACCAAAACATGTGTTGGACGTCATAATAACTCCATGGGAATGTCATAGTCTTTCCCAGTAGTATCTATTACTCTTGATACAAACACACAGACTTTACAAATTAACCACATTCTCTAACAAGTCAGCTATATTTCTTAGCAGACTACTTTTTAGAAGATTAATCATGTTTTGAATTGTGTTTTCTTTACATGAACCAAATAAAATAAATCTGATATTTAAAGCATGAACGGTAGAGAATTGCATATATGTATGTAAATACATATTTGTGTCACAGAGGAGAAGAATCACAAAAGAAGTAATTATAGGAACTCTTCAAAAGCTCCAAACATAGCTCAACGTAAACAACCATCAAACAGTCTGTCTTCTAGTGCATGTTGTCTGCACTTGTGTACTTCGTTGGAAATGCTTGACATGTAGATCAGAGTTTAATTTTTTTCTGGTTTTGGCCTATTGGCATATTCATTATGAAATATCATAGAAATGAGACTAAAGTGAAAACACAAAATATATATTCAAGATGCATATATACCTTACTACAGCTTGCATATGAAATGCTCTCAAAGATCTGTGTGCTGGAGGCTTATCACCAAGCATGTCCTTATTAGAAGGTTGTAAAACCTTTAACAGTTGAGGAAATATCTTTGGGTTGCAGAGGCATGCTGTTGAAGAAAACGGTGGAATACCCAGTGAGATGACTCGGGGGTACAGGCACTTGCCGCCAAGCAGGACTGAGCTCCATCCTCAGAATCCACATGATGGAGGGAGAGAACTGACTCCCATAAGTTGTCCTCTGACCTCCAGATGAGCACATTATATAGATACAATTAACTAATTAATTAATAAAAAATTAATAATTGAACCATAATGTCTTCCTCTTTTTTTTTTCCCTTTTTGGTTCCTGGTCATGAGGTGAGTGATTTTACAAAGCCACTTGCCTATGCGATAACATGTCACCATAGAACCAAAGCGGGGGGGGGGGCACAAAACTAAAATTCCTGAAGCTGTAAGCCACAGTACACCTATTATCTTTTATCTTGGTTATGAATGGTATTTGGTATTGTGACAGAAAGCTGCTAGCACACAGTTCATCCTATATGAATGACAACAATTTTGTAGAATACTTTTATTAATTTTGTGTATAAAATGGGCTTTTGTGGTGTAAGGGTTTCCACTCGTATCATCAGGTTGGTGCTCAACAGCCTTCAGGAGCTGGACCATTTCAGACTGAGCATAATTTAACAATGAATTTTCAATGGTAGCTGCAGCTCCCTTACAGTAGGAGTCACTATCTCGTCTCTGTTTAGACTGCAGACACATGTAATGCTGCTTCGTGAAAAATGAGTTTTCAATATTAACAGTGATAAAGTACATGAAAGCAATGATTAGGATATCAACAGAGTTGAGTTGAATGTATTCAACATTGTTTAAACATTCATGATTTTCATACCTTTCATTAAAGCTCTTCCCTTGAAAGTTATCTTGAATTTGTTCAAAAGTACAGCTTGATAAAAGACACAGAGGAGCAATTATGAAGAAAGGGAACCATCAGGGGACAAACTGATTCAGCCAAATCTTCCTTAGTGATTAATGGATTAATAGATGTCAATACCAAATCTCTTTTATATCCAGTGAATTTGTTAAAAGTTGCTGTTCAGCGTCCTCCCTGAAGACTGGCTCTCATGGCACTAGAAGGCACCATGCAAACTAAAAGAAGATGATGTTTATGAACCACATCAATAACTAGCATTACATGATAACCCTAAGGGTGTATCAGTACTACATATACTTTGGCAATAGCCAACAGCCCTCTAATTGGACTCCAGACCTGCTAAACAAGCAGGAATCATGCCTGATACTGAAAACAGAAAACTACCTAGGGTTAGTGAAGTTATAAGTCTTGGAAGAGAATCTACAGCTGCCACTTTTTAAGAACAAACCTAACTCCTAAATACATTCTAAATATTTGTCATCCTGCCCACATGTAAGTGTAGTCTTCTTCCCTTATCAAGGAAACTTCTTTTGCAACACATGGAGATCATTATAAAAAACCACAGCCAATCAAAATGCAGAGTTGTGGAGCCTATTCTCAATTTAACAACTCCCACACTTAAGACTAAGGAATCTCTGTGGAAGAGAGGGTGGAAAGATTGTAAAAGCCAGAAGATAAGGGAGTTTTCTATGAGATAGAGTCTCCTAGTGTTAACAGAAGCTACACCCACAAAGTCTCACCAACATGACGATCTAAATAAGGTTGCAACAATAGTAGACATGCTAAAGTGGATGAAGACAATGCCAGGAGACCTCAACCCTACCCAAAGAACTACAGACAACTAAGAGATGCTGAGATGAGAAGAAACCATCATCTACATGGAAGAGACATCCAGTACCAAATGGTCAGCACTGAAAACATGCTTATAAGTAATAATATGCAGACTGAACAGGTTGAATTTATGTATTTAGGGATATTTATATGTATTTGTATCCATGTACATATGACAATCAATGAAAAGGAGGATATGATTTTTAAAGAGATCACAGAAAAATAAATAGGAAGGTTTGAAAAAAAGAAATGGAAGGAGTAAATGATTTAATTATATTATAATCCCAAAAATTAAAAATATATTTTGGAAATTTGCTTTCTAGGACATGTGCTTTTAACATAAGTATATCATAAAATAACGTTGTGCTTACAATACAATGATTTTTTTGCCTGCCTGAAAAGATATGAAGGCATGAAATAAATATCATAGTGTGAAATTCTACTGAAAGTACTTAACAATTATATAACGTATGTTCCTAAAGACCTGTACGTCATAGAGGATGCCTATCTGACATTAAAGAAGATAGGGAGCTCAAGTTTTATCCCAGTTCCTAAAACAGTGTATATCTTTGAATGACTTGAGAGTGACAGCTATAAGCTATCACTTCTATTGATAATTGCTATCAGGTACCTCTGATGACTATAGAGAAAGTGTTAAATATATGTCACATCAAGTCTGGCTTTAGCATGCTATGCTAGTAGGATGAAGGAAGCATCAGACCTATAGAATGTTGTCTAGGAGCAAGTGGGATGTCATGGTGGTTAAGAGCACACATGGTTCTTGCAGAGCACACAAATTGGTTCCCAGTACCCAGCAGTAGTTTACAACCACCTGTAACTCCAGCCTCAGGAGATCCAGGATCCTCTTTCTGATTCATGCAGTACCTGAATAAAAGTATATGTACACAGACCCACACACAAACACATAATTAAAGTAACAATAATGTGTAGAAGAAGCATCGGGCTGTGTTCCCATCCAGCTCCTGCATGGCTAGCTTTATACCTGAAATAACAACACACAGATTGTCTTTTAAACACTACTTGGCCCATTAGCTCTAGCCTCTTACAGGCTAACTCTCACATCTTGATTAACCCATTTCTATTAATAGTGTAGCATCATGAGGTGTGGCTTACTGGGAAGGATCTTAACCTCCATCCATCTTGGAGAGGAGAGCTATATCGTCTGCCTGACTCAGCTTTCTTTTTCCCAGAATTCTGTTCTGTCTTCCCCACCTACCTAATTTTCTGTCCTATCAAAGGCCAAGGCAGTTTCTTTATTAACCAATGAAAGTAACACATAGACAGATTACCCACCTACATCAATAATGTGGGAACAATATAAATTGAAGAAATATTTATGAAAAAGTGAAAGAGATAGGCAAAAATACAGCATGCCCTATCTAAAAAGAAAGAAGAAGCTATCTGTTCAAGTATGAGCTAATTTTTCAAGGTCTCCAGGCAGAAGTAAGCATCCAGGCAGAGGTCAGCATGAGATCATTCTCTCATGCAACTTACATAATATCAAATAACAAACCACCAATCTCCACTAGGAAAAAAAAAAGAAATATTTCAGGCTAAAGGGCAGGTGAAATCGAGAGAGAGACTGAGGCAGAAGGATTGTCTCTTGATGAAATACATCAGAGCATAAAAGGAGCCCCTAGCACCAACATACACCTCTACTAATGGAACTAAACCACCATTCCTACCTGTAGCCCCGAATGTCCCAGCCTCCCCTCCAATTTTCTCTAAATAACTGAAACATATTTTCATCATCTAGCATTCTTTTGACTATTCTCAAAAATCAACAACAACCTCTGTAAAATACTTTTGTGAAATACTTACAAAAGCAAATTACATTTTCTGGATTTACCATAATTAATTCAGATAACAAATAGCCTGCACTACAAAGGTATTCCGTGCTTCAGTACTTTTGACTGTTATCCTGTTACACTGTTCAACTTCCATTTGTATAACACTTTTCATTTTAAGGCTTCCTCATTTATATTAATTTTCTCTATAGATAAGATAAATATACCTCCTTTTTTTGCTTAGAAGATGAAGAAAATAAATCACAAGAAGATCACACAGCTAAACCTCTTATTTCATGGGCAGCTCATTACATTGAGTTACCTCTAGATTCTTAACAATACATGACCATCAAGAACCTAATACAAAAGCTTGGAAACAGGTCAGCAGCAACACACTTGCCTAGAAGGCAGAAGGCTCGGGCATACCCAACTCCAACAAATGCAAAAACATCAAAATTAGTACATGCCCACACCCTAGGGCAGTACTTAATAAATATTAAAAGAGAAATATCTCTTTTTCTATAAAGCTAGAGAAAAGAATGGGTCGAGATAATCCATAAATAAACCCTTCATTAAATTCAGAATACCTGATCCTTTCTCTAAACCAATTCCCATGTAATCATGACCCGTAACCTGAACAAAATCATCATCTCACCTTCCAGTTCATGTAAGGTCTCCACTACCCTTAAAAAGAGAACCCAGGGCCAAGGAGAAAGGAAAGAGTGAACACTCGTGCTGGCCGTTTCAACTCTGCTATTGTCAACAGGTTAATTTTACTGGTATTCCTGTCCTCACAAGTAGTCCATTCTCTGTCTTCCTGACTCTCTCTCTTTCCTTCATCTCCTTCTCTCTCTTCTCTTTCCCCTCTCTTCTTTCTTTTCTTCATTTCTTTTCCATTCTCCAGTACTCCTCTCTCCTGACCACTTATCTAAGCACACTTGCATGATCACTATGTGCTATAGGAGTTCTTGGTTTACCCCAGAATTGTGAGTTTCTGTGAGAAACAGCAGATGTGCCACTCAGACATCTTTCTTGATAACTGGTTGCCTTTAACTTCACTGTCATCTCAAAAACAACCTCTGCAGTAAATTCCTGCCCAATGGAATCATGCAGTTTCCGCGAACATCCCTGTAAATCGCTAACCATGATCAAGCGTACGAGAAAAGAGAATTATTGAATATACAGTGGTCCCTTCCAGAAAAGATCGTATACATTCCATCCACTTATTAATTCATCTGAGCACCTCTCCCCTAAGAAAATATGGTTCTTACACTTGTAAATAGGGAATGGGGAATGATTTGAGAGAGTAACACCAAGTGCCTGCCCTTCACTGACCACTAAAGACCTTTGTGTTGTAGTGACCTCTGCTATGGTTTTAAGCTCAGCTTGGAAGAAACAAGATTTGACTTGATGAAAAGTGGCATTACCTGTATATTAGTTCCTTTCCTTATTGGGCCAACAAAGTAACAAAAGCAACTTAAGTCACAAACAGTTTGTTCTCTAGCTCACAGTTCCGGAGTATCATCCATAATGACAAGTAAATCATGGCAGCAGTGACTGAGGCTACTCCCGGTCACATCCACAGTCAGGAATCAGACAGCAATGAAGGCTGGTCTTCAAAATATTTCCTCCTGTTAATCAGCCTGAGAGCCCTGCCCATGAAATGGTACTGCCTAGATTTAGGGTGAGTCTTTCCACCTCAACCCTGTAGAAATGCCCAAAGGTCTGTTTCCTTGGTGATTGTAAAGCCCACCAAGTTGACTGTCGGTTTCAACCCTCACAGCCTTGTAGCTGCGCTCACTGGAATCTGGGGTCATTAAAACAGGTGGACAATGTGAGACGGCACCCTGTGTTTATGTCATCAAAGCCTACACTTAAAAATAAGAAATGTCAGTAGTGAAAGTTCTGACCTAACGTTCTACAGAAGTTATCCCTCATGCAGCTCGGAAGACTGAGCCTTTCCAAGTGATTCCCCGCACCTCAAAGGAAGACGTGACATTTTCACTGTCTGCTTCTCAATCAGGAATGAAGTCCTCCCAATAAAAGAATCAAAAACAACCATCGCTCAGAGATGCTGCAAAGGTCAGCTTCATGTGACATAAAACTCAAGTCCCTAAAGGAATTGCTCCTGGGAAAGAGGCTGCTTTCCTCTTCTTCGCCTTCAAACGCACTAGTTAAAGCCATGGGCTTTGAGGAGAAAAGGTGCTAAGTCAAATACACCACAAAGTAACAACCTAGTTTCACTGAAATTCAATTTCATATGGCCAAGATGTTCTTAAATGTCACTCAACCCCTACGCAAATGAACGATATCAATAGTGATGTAAAAAGAGACGTTCCATTGGTCATAAGATTCCCATTCTGAATCCCAGTCTTCCGTTATGAAGGGCTAACCTGCGTCTCCCTCATCTGTCTATTTTAAAGAAAAGCTGGGTGTCAGCCACCCCAATAAATTGCAGACAGAACCGTGTTTATTTTTATAACTATCTGAAAAAATAGCTGTCTGCCAATCCACTGCAAGTTTCTGATCACTTGTTTTAGATCTTTGCGCTTTTACTCTCAGAAGTCACAAAAAATAAGAAAATTGCCATAATTGGAACAATCGTATCTTGGTTCAAAACCTGATGGTGTCAAACTCACTTCATAGGCAAGGATGACCTTGAACTTGTGATCCTCCAGCCCTCACCACTTTAGTGCTAGGATTAGTGGAGTGTACCACCACACTGTTGTAGGTGGTGCCAGGTTATCAGCTCAAGGCTTCATAAGCAAGCTTTCTACTACCTGAATTGCATTCTCAGCCCCAACATATGCTTTTTTTTTAATTTCTCAGCTCATTTACTTGAAGCACGATTAATAAAAACTCAGAGACAGAAATTGGGGTTCAGCCTGAAGACCGGAAAATCAAAGCAGCCAGCCACTGGCCCTTACTTTGACTTCAGTCTGAAAATGGCGATCTTGCCTCCAGAATCTCAGAATGAGACTGAGCCTGAGACCTGTCTCCTCCTGCTTTATAATCCTCTCTAGTTCTGGGAATAAAGGTGTGCACCACTTCCGCCTGGTCTCTATGGCAAGCTAGTGTGGCTACTGGGATTAAAGGTGTGGGTTATTGCTGCCTGGTCTGGAAGGCTGGCCAGTGTGGCTGTTTTACTTTTCTGATCTTCAGGCAAGTTTCATTTATTAAAATACAAATTAAATGCCACTACATTTACTATCTTGATCTGATGATATTATTATTATTATTATTACTACTACTACTGGTACTAAGGATCAACCCTTCTCGCTCACACATGATAAACATGCATCTGTCAATTCTCAAACCCAAGGTGCCTATCTCACATATCAAAGCCCGCCCTGGCCCCCAGGATTTCCCAGCCTCCCTCAGTCCCAGTCTATTACAGGGGAATGGCTGGCATATCCTACTCTCTACCCTGAACTCTCCAGTCCAGGGACTGGACTGCCCTTCCTGCAGAGACTTTCCCCTATATAATCCAGATATTTTTGTTACCCTTCTATTTTGGACCTTTGGCCTCCTGGCTACTGCACCTGATTCCCTTATCTTCCTGCTCCCTTCCCCCTCTCCCCACATGGCCTAGCTCAGCCTGATCGTGACTCCTAGATGTCCCTACCTCTGGCTATGCTCTCTCACGTATCTGTGATAAACTTTCCCTTCCACCATACCTAGGAGCAGCCATGCACTTCCCTTTTCTTTCTTTTATTTTCACTTTCCTACCACTGAGCTACACGTCCAACCTTCAGCTTCAGCTTTGTTTCAGTGATGCTTAAGACTTGCTTTTACCTTAGACATGAAAGTTGTGATCTGTTAATATGTCTAGTCTGAAAACTAACACCCCACTCCAGTTTGCTCTGGTTCCTAGAACACATAAAATGTAGCCAGAGTCCAGAGTGAAAGGTTCAAGCCTGGGCTCCGAGAACAAAAAGATGAGGTGATGCTATATGCGGCATGACACTGAGAGAGATCGAAGTATGCCACTCCGAAATAGTCTGCTTTGACGTAAGGGTTATTTTGAGCTGAAGTGAATTGGAAGCAGCAGGAAGAATTCTCTGGCCCTCCCGTTAGCACCTTAACTCAAGGACATATGCTTCCCTTTCTGAAGGAACATGAATCTCCCTTGCCAAGGTGTCCCTACCTTCTGTACCAAGAGGAGGACCCGGTTCTTATTTGTGTAACAAATCGACTACATGATCCTTGTCTACCATATATTTCGTACATTCCTATAAGTTACTACTCCTAGAAGCTGAACAGCCCCCTTTTCATTGTCTAATTGCCTCTTTACAATTTATTGTCCCTTTGTCAAAATGGTATGCCCATGAGTCTAAGTACCTCTCTCTGGGTTTTATCTTTTTTTCTGTGACACCCAATATACGTGTATATATGAGTATCTATAAACCAACATATGGTTTATATATCAAAAGTGGGGTGGGATGGAGGGTTTTAACCCCCATTCCTGCAAACCCTTTCTTCCCCAGGAAAACTTGTGGCCCAGGGGACTCTCTTTCAGTGCTTTATTAAGTGGGCTTGGGAGAACAATGAGGAGGAAAACAAACTCTACCTGTCTGGCCTGCTCTGCCATGTCCTGTGCCTCTCTCCTGATCTGACGACTCTCAAAAAAGCACCTTTGTCCTGTGGAAGATTGCCTGCAAATTCAGTGTTTTTGCACAGGAGGGTTGTAAGTCATGATTAAGCATAGAATTTAAGACGAGGATAACAAAATAAGGATCTGGAAAAATGACTCAACAGTTAAGAGTTAAGTGTTCAGATCCTAGTGTTCAGGAGCCTGAAGGTGGCTCGCAACTTCCGATCACTGCAACTCCAGGGGTCAGACACCTTCCCCTGGCCTCCATGAATGCACATATGCATGCCAAACACAGACATAGACACACAAAGAAAACTAAGCAAAAATTAATAAACATAATTATAAACAAAACTGGTTAAAGAATAAGAGTGAAAAATGAAGTAAATGATGGCATCCATAAACTAAAGTTAGGAAAATAAACCTAATTCCTGTATAAAATTGAAGTTTTCAGTAGCTAAAATAGGCTATTAGAACCATCTGAAACTTTATGGATGCCTCATCACTACCCCAGAGGAAAAATTTACAGTACATAATGTCTTACTTAGAGTTCCTTGGGGAGGAAGGAGTTTGTTTCAGCTTACAGTTCCACACCACTTCTCACAATATGAGAAGGAGTCATGACAAGAGCTCAACCAGTCAGGACAGGAACCTGGAAGCA
>JABTXL010012406.1:18429294-18480763 GCA_025134845.1 Neodon shergylaensis
GGAGTCATGACAAGAGCTCAACCAGTCAGGACAGGAACCTGGAAGCAGGAGTGGGTCAGAAGCTATGGAGGCATGCTGCTTACCGGGTCGCTCAGCCTTTTTTATAGCACTCAAGGACCGTCAGCTCAGGACCGGCATCACCCATTCTCGGTAATCTGTGAACTTCCATATCAATTATCTATTTTTAAAAATGAGTTATGGGGGGCTGGAGAGATGGCTCAGAGGTTAAGAGCACTGGCTGCTCTTCCAGAGGTCCTGAGTTCAATTCCCAGCAACCACATGGTGGCTCACAACCATCTGTAATGAGGTCTGATGCCCTCTTCTGGCCTGTAGGCATACATGCAGACAGAACACTGTATACACAATAAATAAATATTTAGGAAAAAAATGAGCTATAGCCTTGCCCATAGGCTGGTATGTTGGAGGCATTGTCTCAGTTGTGGGTCTCTCTTTCAAAATGGCTCTAGATTGTGTTGAGTTCACATAAGCTATAGTACAATATATTAAAAATTTTAAATTCATCATTACAAACATACAAATAAAGACAATAAGTTGGAGAGATAAGAACAAAACAAAGACCTGTGAAACATACAGAAAACAACTAAAATAAAAAATTTAAGTCTATAGTCATAAAAATATTACTATAAACATGAAATTAAAAGTCTCAGAGAGGCTAAGTGGATTTTAAAAATTAACAGAATGGAGCCACTTAAACACCACCAGAAGGGAATTTTTAAGAGCACTAATACATGAAGGTAAAGGGATAGGAAGAAATAGACCATCTAAACCAAGGAAAGAGCACGAGTTACTCTAGTTCTATCGAACTGAACAGATTTTAACTCAAAAACTAACATACGATTTAATAAAGGTCATTAAATATTTATAAATTAGTTAATTTCTAAGGAATATATAAGTATGCTTACATATGCCATCAACATTAGAGCATCCAAATACATAAATCAAATATTGACATTTCAAAACAGAGAAATAATTAGCGATATGACAATTGTGATTTAAATGATCCAGGTTTATAGCAAAAAATAGTGTTACAAGGGTTTTAGGCAAAGACCTCCCAAATTCCCGAAGCCCCAACATGCCAGTTAATTTAGTGAGTAAAGAGCTAAGACACAAGATTTAACCAATGTAGCCATGCAGGAAAGAGGGGATGAAGGAGCCCACTGAGCCCAAGTTCTCCTACAGAGGACAGACTTGAACTTCAGATTTACCTAGAGAAGGAACTGGGGTGGGGGCAAGAAGTGAGCATAATAAAGTTGTCTTGGTGAATCTGGGGTCTAGTGAAGCACTAGCTCTGATTCTACAAAGTAGTTCAAAGGTGTCCCTAATGTTTATGGGGACACCAATTTCGTGAGATGAATGTTCCTGCTTGGGAGTAATCATGTCTTTGGGTGATCTGTCTGTGAGGCTCTCCTAGAATTAGAATTAAACAAGGCTACATATTTTGAACAGTAGCTGTAGATTCTGGTGTGCTTTTTTGTAGAATAGAACCCTTTAAAGCCAACAGTAAGGTGCCTCGATTACTTTTATCTGCCTGCCAGGGTCCTTGAAGGGAGGTGAGATAGATTAGGTGTCACCAGTATTATATGGACACTCCCTGTATGATTAACATGCTTACATGCAGTTTAAGAAGGAAAGTGACCTGAAATTTTAAGATGAAGATAACAGATGCAAGTTAGATGGAGGGATGCCAGGCTTCTTTCTTGATTAAAATTACCTTGTGGGTACCAGTGGGGAGGAGTCGGTATGTCTTACTTTGTAGCTGTGATAAAAAATCCTAAACCAAGCAATTTAAGAGGTTTATTCTGGATTACAGTGCAGAATACAGTTCATCGTGGTGGAGAAATCATAGCTCGAGGGAGGGTTTGAGGGACCTGGCCACATCTCATCTGCAGTGAAGAAGCAAGAAGAGAAAGCAAATGCATACATACCAGTCATCAGCTTTCTCTTCTTAAGACAATTCAGGACCTCTGCTTAGGGAATGGCCACATGATGTGAGACAGGATTCCTTCAGCCATGATAAAACAGGATAACCTAAGGCAACTAAGGAAGGAAAGGGTTTATTTCATTTTGTACTTCCAAAGCATAGTCCATCATTAAAGGAAATTAGGGTAGAAAGAAACTCAAGGCAAGAGCCTGGAACCAGGAATTAAAGCAGAAACCATGATGGATGCTGCTTAGTGGCTTGGCCTCCCCGATCCCCTATGGCTTGCTCAGCTTGCTTTCTTATACAATCCAGGACCATAAAGTCAGGGTGAAACACCAGCCACAGTGACTGTAGAGTCTACCAAGTTGACAATTAACTCTACCCATCCCACAGTGTTTTTCAGAAATCCAGCCTCTAAATACATATTCCAAGAGTGGTGACCTCATTGGTGATGTGCTGACTTATAGACTCAGCAAGTTATGAACTTTAACTATGTTCGTCTTTTTTAATATCAACCAACAATGTAGTTTTCAAAAGAAAAGAGTGTTTTAAAAAATGAAGCATAAGCCTTCCATGTACTAATCTGTCTTCTGTCAGTTAGATGTGCAGGATGCTCGGTACTGAATCTAAAAGGGCAAAGGAAACAGTCTCCTCTCCTATAGAGCTTTGGGGCTCAAGAACTGAAAAAGCCATCAAAACAGCCCTGGCTTCCGTAAAGACATTTCTCTGAATTATACAAAAGTTTGGAGCTATAGCTAGAAGAAAATGGTTAGCTGGTCGACTCGCCAGTCTGTTAAACCTTGTGTAACATATTCTTCCATCCCTTCCATATCACATTATTAGACTGGAGATAGGAGACCTCAAGCTTGTCCTTCGTGCCGGCAAGACGGCTGAAGCAGTTTCGTATGTTCCACCATTACACAGCCACATCCCAAGCCAGGAGGAAAAGAGGGCAAATTCATTTCCTTGTATCTCTAAATAACAGTAGCTAAAACTGTCCCAGAAGTAAGCCAAATGGTGTCTGTCATATCTCACTTGCTAGATTCTGTCGCATGCCCATGCCATAATGAATCACTTGGCAGGACTATGGCATTGCCATAATTGGCTGGGACAAATCAGGCCTCTCCCCTGGAATTGGGGAAGAAGCCAAGTTCTTCTGATGCTCATACACCCTGGGCAAAGCACAAAGAGATGCATGCTCACAGGCCACCGAGAGCACAGCCTGTGACACCCACCACTACGGCAATCCCTTTGTTCTGTTCATCCACCCCCTTCCTTTTTTCATACAATCTACTAAAAATCCTGACTTTTTGTTTATTTTTATAACCCCAACTTTGTATCAGCATCTTAAAGAGCTCCCTCTAGACCTTGTTCTGACGTGTCTTACAAATAGACAAACATTCAGCTCACAAAAGGAGCACTTACAAGCCCATTAAGAAATGCAATTGTCCATTAACTTTCCCACTCTTTGAGATCAGCAGTATAATTCACTCCAAGTACCTGGGGAGTGGGAAGTAGCCACCAGACACCCATGATTCTATTGCTTTAGTTCTTCAGACTCAAAGATTGCTGTATCTGTGGCGCTTTATAGACTCCTCAAGAGTGAGAATCATACCTTACACAGTGATATGTTGTGGGAAGTTAATAAATATTTATTAGACAAAGCAAACAACGTGTGTTATTCCTTCTGGAACTCTCCTCTATGCTTTCAACTAGGTGAAGACTGGCTTTGAGAAGCTCATTAAATCTTCCATGTTTGTTTATTCCCTTACCTCGGAGAATCTAGCTAGCTTCATCCTCTGAAGATGACCAACATTTCAAGTGAGACTGTGGCATCCTGTTTCACAGTAGCTCAAAGATTCGCATTACTCCTGACGTTCTATGTTTGGTGAATATAGTGACAGCCTTCTTCTAACATTTCAGAGCTCCAAGGACTCCGCTACAGCACGCTCAACT
This sequence comes from Neodon shergylaensis, assembly GCA_025134845.1. Taxonomy (NCBI): domain Eukaryota; kingdom Metazoa; phylum Chordata; class Mammalia; order Rodentia; family Cricetidae; genus Neodon; species Neodon shergylaensis. The sequence goes on from JABTXL010012406.1 coordinate 18,433,193, forward strand.
ACAGGCTAATATCCAATGCACCTCAAGAGCTGCTTTTGCTGCAGTACCGGCTCATGTCTTTTGACATCTCCACTGGCACCTTCCCATTCTATCTCCAGTTTGCTTAGCATTCAAGTGGTGGTGGTGCTGTGCACTGGCTTGTATCAGTGTTGCTGGAAATGTCCTGGCCTCTGGGTTCTACCTTCTAAGTTTCTCCTGACAGCCTTTCCCTTGTCATCTTGCCAGATATCCCAAGCAAATTTAGACACCTACTAGCTAAATCCTTTTATCAATGTTAAAATCACAGCTTTTGATGGGCTTTTTAAATATTTATTATTGTTACTATTCCATTTATTATTATTATCATTATTATTACTATCAGCATCATTGTTAGTGTGCCAGTGGGTTTGTTGGGGGGGGGTTCTACAAATATATGGAAATCATAGGACAGCTCTGTGAAGTTGGCTCTTTCTTTCCACTTTTACCTGACTTCCAGGACTTGAACAAAAGTCAGCAGACTTACATAGAAAGTGCACAAACCAGCTGTGTCATCGTGCCTAGCCCTAGCTTAAAAAGAAAAAAAAATCCCTTATTTAAATCACAAAATTCTTAGAGAATAACTTTGTGTCTGGTTTTTTAAAAACTATCCCATTGTTTGTTTGCAGTCATTTTAATATAGAAAGGCTTTGATATATATGTGATAATTAAATTGTTAAGTGGAATATAAATACACAGCAAGCAAGGAAAATTACTCAAATTATTAGAAGACTACTGTCATGTGTGAATTTCAGTCCTTTCTGTGTCTTGTCAGCTTCCTTGACACAAACACTCTAGAGGAAAATGCATTCTTTGGTTAAATCTCACATTAAAAGCACAGTTGACAGTTTCTTCAGGCTATGTACTCACATGGAGGGGAGACTTTAACTGAGGAGAAGGAAGGACAAAAAAAGGAAAAGGGAGAAAAAAGCAATAAATAACATTAAAGTTGTTTGAAAAAATAGGAAGACATTATTTTATGTTTTCTTAAAAGTACAAATATGGCATATTTAATTTTATATTTTTTTCAAATAAAGATATTCCACTTGAGTTGATAATGGTTCCCCCAAGAGTAATAGACATCTATTAAGTGCCTAGCATAGAAAACCTCCTTTGAGTTATTGCTAGGGAAGTCTAAGAGACTCCCAAACCAATATGGCCACTGCATTGACCTTAATCACCTTCCAAAACTTGAAGGTCAGACCCTATTACTGAAGACATCACAAACTTTGAACATGGGAGTTTGGGAAATCAAACTGATACCAACCTTGAAGCCTCCATAAGGACTAGCTCTCATAATATCCATGGCTATGCAAGATGCCATGGAAGGAAAGCAATCAATAGTCTTGACCAGCTCTAATGATTATGAACCACAAAAGTGAACCATTCTGCAAAGATATCTTCAATGGTGCAATTGCTGCACTTACATCTTAGGAGTAACAACTTTTTAATTGGATGTAAGACATGATCAACAGGAAAGAATTCAAGCCTGGTGCTGTAAACCTAAGAAACTGCCTATGGCTGATGAGAGCATGGATCCTAGAGGACAACTTGCTTCTGCCAGCTCCTTTGATCAGAGTCATTTCTTTTTTGAGGGGGCAAGAAGATTTTATTAAGAAGCATAAATGAGGTTTTATCAAATACATGTTAAATCTTTAAAAACAAAAACCAAAAAAAAAAGCCTGATACTATCAACAATGGTGACCATATTGTGGACTGGGAGCTGTTTGTAATGTAAGAATATAGTAAGAAATTCAGGCACTGAAGTACAAGCCTGCAATTCCAGCCCTAGGAAATCTGAGGTAGGATTCAGAGCTCTGATTACATATTGAGTTTGAAGATTTCTAGGCTATACAGCAGAACCGGTCTCAAGTACTCCTATGACAAAATTTAAGAAATCAGTATTTAAAACCTATAAGAAACTCCTGCAATTTTGTCTTTAAAATTTCAGAGAGGTAGAAAAATGGGGGGGGGGGGGCAAAAAGAGTAAGAAATTTCCAAAATGCTAAATCTTAATAGGCACCATGATGGGCAAATCCCTATTGCCAACTTGGTTGGATTTAGCATGACCCCTAAGTGTGTCTTTGAGGATTGCAGAAGGAAGGGAAGACATAATCCTGGGGGTGGGGTACCAGCCCACAGGGGAGGGTTCTGTATCGAATAGAAAGTATAAAGTAAGCTGATTGCCAGCATTCAATTTGCTCTGCCTCCAGAGTTATTTCTAACTGCATTCTAAATCCTCATCCTTCTACCCACAGGTAAGCATAGCTCTCATCCCTCTTCGGAAATGCCTCTTTCTGCATAAAATCAAGACTATTGCAGACATCCACACCTGGTCAAAATGACGAGACCAAAGATTGAGGGGTGCTACAATACAACCCAACACTTGAGGCTTAAGGCACATGCCAGAAGAGGGGACATAGTGGTGATAAGAGCCAGAGAACCAGGACATCTGCTGTGAAATAATGTCTCTATAGATGACAAGGAAGCTGTGCCCATAACATCAAAAATGTGGTCACTTAAGTAAGGTCTTCATAATGACACCACCAGCTGACATTCAACCTTTAATGGGGGAAATTGCACAAGGCCCCACTTCTAATTGAGAAGTTATAGGTAAATGATGATGGCCGAGAAAGAAGAATCAGTCTTCTCCAGGGACAAAGCCACTGATAGGTTAACCAATCCCAAATGGTCAGCCTTAAACACACATACATATGAGCAATGCTGAATGGAATCAGAAGGAGGTATGTAAATGTTTGTATACATATGTGTGTGCATATAAACATATGCATATGTTATAAAATAACAACTAAAGAAGAAAAGTCAATAATTTGAGAGGTGGCACAAGAGAAGTTGAAGGTGGAGAGGGAAGGGTGAAAATGATGTAAATCCAACCGCTTGTATCAAATTCTGAAAGATGAAATAAAGTTTTAAGTGAACTGAATGAATACATTATTTTTAAATGAAAAGACAATTTCAAATTTTATAACATGTACAATTATCATTTGTAAATAAAACAAAAATTATTGAAAAAACCAGACCTCTGCTTTACAAATTTACTATGGAGTCAGTTGAATGCTGCTCTCTGAAACATTTCTGGTTTTTTTACCCCTTTCTTTATTGCACTCTTTCCATTTTGTTTCTTTTTTGCTTCTATCAGGCCATTGTAGATCATTGTAATTAATGAAGAATAAAATTATTCTGAAATCATTGGCAATATTGTCAAACTCACAATGAGGTCCATATCATCCTTTATGCTGCCACATTCACTGTGAGGTCTGGACCATCCTTTAGGACGCAAACCTCAGGAGCTATAACTTTGCTTTCTCACTCATGTCTTTCAGGTCTCGAGAAGGTTGCCTAGCTCCACGGACAGGCACTCGATCACTTTTTTCTTGGAGTGGATAGAGAAGTGATGGCCTCTGACACTTGACAATTAGAAAAGACTTCATTTTTTCCCCACCATTGTTTCTGATTTTATTCCTCCTGTTTAATCCTGCAGAGATTTTGCATGAGCTATATAAAATAAAATAAGGGAGCAGAGAGATGGTTCAGCAGTGAATAGCACATACTGACCTTCCCGAAGACTCACATTCACTTTTCAGTACCTACATCCGGTGCATCACAACCTCCTATAATAACTCCAGGTCCAAGTTCTCTGACACCTCTATCCAGCTTTAGCACCTGCACTCACACAGTCATACTCACACATAAGGTTAGTTCTGCTGAATCTGATAGAACATTAAGTGGGGAGGAATCTTGAACTCGTAGGGTCAGGACAAGTTTTCTAACGGAGCACTGATAGCACAACAGTAAGATCAAAATTTAATAAATAGAATGTCACAAAACTGCAAAGCTTCTCTAAGACAAAAGACACCATCATTTGGACAAAGCAGCAGCCTACAGAAAGGGAAAAGATTTTACCAACTACGCATCTGATAAAGAACTGGTATCCAAAATATATAAAGAACTGAAAATAAAATTGGACATTGAAAAAAACAAATAGCCCAACTAAAAATGGGGTACAGATTTAAACAGATTAAACAGAATTCTCAAAACAAAAAACTCAAGTGGTTGAGAAATACTTGAAGAAATGTTCAATATGCTTAGTCATCAGGAAAATGCAATTCAAAACTGCTTTGAGATTTCATCTTACAACCAATGAAATGTCCAAGATCTATAAAACAAAAGACAATGGATGTTGGCAAGGATGTAGAATAAAGGAACACACATCCTTTACTGATGGGAGAGCAAACTTGAAGCCATTATGGAAATCGGTGTGACAGTTCCTCATAAAGGTGAGAAACAATTTATTTCAAGATCCAGCTGTATCACTCTTGACCACCTACCCCAAGGATGCTTCATCCTACCACAGAGACACTTCCTCAACCATGTCCATTGCTGTTCTGTTCATAATAGACAGAAATTGAAAACAACATAAATGCCTGTCAGCAGGTGAATGAATGAAGAAAATGTTGTACATTGACACATAAGATATTATCCAGCCATTAAAAAGAAATAACCTCATATGATTTGCAGATAAATAGAGGTAACCAGAAGAAATCCTAAATGAGGCAAACCAAACCCAAAAAAAACTAATGTGGTTTGCATTTGCTTTATTTGTGGATGTAAGCAGTTAAGTCATTGTTACATAAACCACAATCAATATAATCACAGAGATTAGGCAATGAAATCCTTCCCCTCAGGGCTCAGGGAACTGTGGGGAAGAGGAGGGTGAAAGTGAGGAAGAGCCTAAGACAATGAAAGACACTAAGTAAGCAAGGCCTTCTAAGCACACACTGCTGATTCACGTATGAACTCACAGACTATGCCAGCATACATGGGTCTGCACCAGATGGCGTCCTAGAGCTGAAAGAAGGGGACACATGCCCTCATCCCAAACTCAGAAGCTATCTCCCATTAATAGTTTTCTCTTTGGGAGTCTCACTGGGGTAACAAACCACTCAGGTAGGCCTTATGCCCAGCAATAGATGTCTAACAGAAAAACAAACTCAATGGCAGTCTTTAGAGGTTCTTTGTCTTGTAATGCTAAGTTGGGCACTGTGTGTGTGTGTGTGTGTGTGTGTGTGTGTGTGTGTGTGTGTTTTCTGGCTTCCTGTTAGGGAGTTTTATGGGATACCTCTATACACAAACTTGTGTCTCCACATTTATATGTGTTTCACGTGCTTTTTCATTGGCCCTTTTTCTTGTTGAATTGTTTTGTCATATTCCAATTTTCTTGGTCTTTTATTTATCTTATTGTATTGTGTTTTATTATTCTTTAGATGCCTGTTTGTTTTCTAATGAGAGACTGAAAGGATATAGAACCAGATGCAAAGGGAGGTGGGAAAGAACTCAGAGCAGGGGGCAAGAAAACCATAATCAGAATATATTGTATTAAAAAATCTATTTTCAATAAAAGAAGAAATTGGTAAGGACTTTAAAAAACATAATTATAATTATTGTGTTAAAAAAGGTACAACGTTGAATAAAGAAGACAACAGATACTAAAAGTAGGGAGGGAGAATTTCCTCGAAGGGGTTAAGTAACTCCATATTTTCATGGAAAGAAAAATCTCTTTAAATTCCTAAATGAATTTATTTTATGTTACAAAATATGCCTCTCCAGAAGAAAGCAAAATCCCATCTCTATTTCAACTTGTTTCTACAATTTCATCTCTACTATTATAAATAAGAAATATTGCAGCTTTTTAATACCCAGCATTCAATTTGTAGAGAATTCTTAGACTTGAAGATAAAGCCAATTTCAGAGAAATGGGTAACCATGTTAGGGGTCTTGTACAAGAATATAATGGCTTCATTCAGAGTCTCCAGCAGAAATAAACACACTTAGAATATACAAAGTCATCATTTTGTTAAAAGTATTAAATAACCCACTGGGAGGAAATATAGGGAGAAAACCCCGAGAGCAATGTGTAAATCCGGAATACAAAATCAGTTTGGGCAAATCATTAGAAAACATACTGAACAAAACAATCCATGGTGTCCCCACAGACTGAACACCATGGCTTTGGAAGAAATTTGCATTTTTGTCATCTATAGAACTCTCCACTTAGGAGTAGGAAGCAACTTCTCAGATGGACGGTAACCATTTCTTAACCTGCAGCATTCTCAAATGTCTACAGAGTTCTTCTATATTTTTAGACTCTCCAAATAGATGGATGTGTCATAGACATAAAGATCAAATGAGACTTTCCAGTTCTAAATCCTTAGTTGTTACCTCCTGAAATTACAAATTCTTCATGAGTCCCACCCAGATTGCTGGCTCTCGGGCAGGTGCCAATCTCCATTTCAGTTGTTCTATTGGTCCTGTTCGTGTGTCTGTGTGGACTTTTTTTTTTCAAGTCCCAAGGTTTCTAGCCCTGAATATGTGTTCTCAAGACTCCTGGAGAGATATTTTTGGTCTGATTTTACTGCTTAGGATCTTAAATCTTTGTCTGCTTAGATAGAAATTCAATATTCTTAAATTCTTTTAATCACTTATACAACCAAGATCCTATAAAATTCAGGCTAATTTGGAGAGCTCAGTCATTATTTGGTCTTGTATAACCAGATAAAAAAGAGCATAGACCCATGCCTTCAACTACAAACTTCACTCCATGGATCTCATTCAAACACTATCCACCAGGCATTTACCTTTTTATTCCTACAGTAGTAATATTTATTATTTATATCATGAACTATTCATTTATGTAACCTGCTTTTTAAAATATATGTAATAACATTACTATTGACTAAGCATAATCCTATGAGGTGTGCCCAAGGATTTCCTCCAAGTTGAACGTCATAGCACTAAGGCACAAAAATAATTTTCCCAAGACCCCATAACTCGTGAGAAGTGGAACTAAGATTCGAATTCAGGCAATCAGACATCACAATTGAGTGTTCCTGACGACTGTGTCCTCTGAATTTATACTCCATTTTGATTCCATGGTAACCCTATTCTCCCTCCCAAAGGGAAAAGAAAGAATAACAACAGCAACAACCAAACAAAACTAGGCCACCCACACTGTCTGCTCAAGCCGTTGTGGTCCAACCAATGTCCACTATTGATGCCACATAAAGTGACTTAGTTTCTCTTCTAGTGAATTGATCCTTTCTGACTGCTAAAGGCGGGATTGTGCCTCCCTGCTCCTCGTGACCCACGCCTTGCTCTGAACCGGGCACTCTTTCCTATGAGGGCTAGAGGTCATGCAAAACAGCAATGTGCTTACTATTTCCTTCTTGAGTCCCTGTCGAAAGGCCATTCCCCTCTTCTGGTGACAAGACTATGGTGTTTTTGCTAGCTAACTCAGCTCTTGGGATTGGTCCCTATGGGCCAATTTTGCCCTGACGTCACTGCTGACTCATAATGTCTTCCCTCCAAGTGCTGCTTTGTCCATCTTCAAATTTTGCTCAAGGCAAATCTCCACAATAATTTAGTCTAGGAAATTTTTGCATTGTTTTTATGACCACACAGTTACCACAATGGTTGTTCCACTTTGCACTCAGTCTCTCAATAAGAGGAGAAAGAGGCAAGAAAGAAGTTAATGGAGGGTGGAGGAATCAGGGCAAGGGGACAAAAAATAAATAAGTTATTGGTTCAATTTATTGATTCAAAGGATAAAATTTAAAGCAAATTTCTACATATTTAAAACAGCAACTCGTAATTGTGATGTAATCAATATTTTGATGTTGTACAGACAATGTGACAATTAACCCTTCAATTATCTCTGTGGTTTAACATAAAATAATATATACGCTAGGCTAATGTAAGTTTTCCATCCATAAAAACTTTTAAATAGCAACCTTGAGCTCCACTTTTAAAGCCCAATCTTTTAAGCAGTGATTTATTTTTTTTTTTTTATCATTTCTAGAAATGTTACTCCAGGGGCAAAATGAGACCCAAAAAGATAAATGTTAGCAATTAAACCAGAATCTTCTATCTTATGGTAGATGGTGCATTTATAAAGCCACATAGAAAATATGAATCATCTTTATGACAATTGTTACAAGAATCATTAGTACTAGTCCTCCATTAAGTAAGGAAATAAATTGCTTTGCTTAAAATTTAATCCAACTTTCTCCTTGCATATTCACAAAAGTGAATAACATTTTACATGCTAGAAGGGCAGCTAAGAACCCTAAGCTCCTTGCAACAAACAATTAATATGCTTTATCATCAGAGAACATCTAAGCTTTGACAGTGCAATTAGACTGGATGGAGTATAAAGGCTTGTTTGATTGTTTTGATTGACCCCGCCTGTCAAATCAAGTCAAATCTGTCAAATATCTTGACATGGACAAATAATCCCTCAAACAAGAATATCATATTTTATAATGCATTATCGTATGGATTGGGCACTGTATTCCCATCAATGATACAAAATAAAGGTCCTAGATACAGCAGTAATAATAATCTTCATACAAAGACAGCTACTTTCCAATAAATATTGTATGTTTCCTCTTCTATGGATATTCTAAATAATCTGTATTGCTGTACTTTTAGGTTAAATGAAAGACTTCATCAGGTATGTATTGAGCAAAAGTAAAAGCACAAATAGCAAGTATCAGATAGGCCAACAGAGCAGCTCCAGAGAAAAACAGTGTCCAACCAGGCACGTGCAACATCCAAAAGAAATGACTGGAGTCACATAATTGAGAGAGCACAAGCAACATCCTCAAATGGAGGCGTATATAACCTACAACAGAAACCAACCGGGGAGGCCTTGAAATTGGTGGACCACAACTTGTGATTGAAGAACCCAGCCAGAGAACAGTCGGGCCGTGGATGAGCTTCCAGCTTCCCATTTCCACCACAGGCATTTTCATAGCTGGGGTTAAGCTATAGTAACTTCTAAGGGAAGTAGTTCATTTATCCCTGTTCTTAAGAACAAATGCTTTTAATGCCCTTTCCCCATCACAAAGTTAGGTGACCTGCCAATCATCAAACAAGGAACATCAGAGGATATTTTGAGACAAACATACTTGGGTTTGAAATAGTAGCTGGATCCTATTCACTTCCCAGAATCAGCTTCTCAGGAAGCTTGAGTAGCACATGACAATTTACCAATACAGTACACATTGCAGTGTGCGTGTTGTAATACAATTTCTTTGTAATCCATTTCTTTGAATGCTTTTATCAAAAAGAAAAAGGAAGTTTCTAATTTTGAACATCTATGACATTTCATCTCCCTAATATCAAGTTTTTAAAGTAGTAAGTTCTTTTTTGGTGTGCACACTTATGCACCTTTTGTTTGTTTGTTTTTTTGGATAATGTTCTGGTAGCTTCCATCTTGTTTTCTTTTGAGGAAGAATAAGATGAAGGAAGCAAGTCTTTTTTTTTTCTTTTAGATATAATGTTGTTTGAGGAGATATTTAATTATTACTTCACTTGTTTTTTATTTTTAATAGATTTCTTTTAAAGAATTCCACACTCAGGAACTGCAACTACTTCAGTCCTGTTCCACACCTTCCCACTTTTCAAGTACAAGGCCTCTTTATGTATTCTAGGATGGCCTTAAAGTCCATATATAACCCAGGCTAGATTGAACTCTCAGAGCTCCTCCCTCTTCTTCCTCCATCCCCTCCCCTTCAAGGGGGCTGGATCACAGAAATGTGTCACCAGTCTCAGTCCTTTCCATTTATTTTTTTAAACAGTTTGGTGCATATAATGGAGGTAGCTCATCAAACTCATCAGATTATTCCAACCGCATGAGCAAATAGTGAGACAGATGAAAAGCACCACAAACTTTGAAAAATGTAAAGGTGTATTAAAACCAACAGAGAGAATATTTTCTTAAAAACCAAACATTTGAAAACCTAGATACATATAGTATTTTAAGCTTTACCTTATTAATTATAATCCAGAAGCAACACTGGTATTGTAGGTGAAATATGCAAAAGAGAGCTTCGAAAACTTTCCTTTAAAGTTGCTAGTTTTATCTTCTACTGAAAAGAAAGCATCTTAGACCTGTACTATTTCTGTATAGTTGCCTTCTGCCTTAGCCTGTGTGCATTTGGAACTCTACAGTACTGCTTTATAATCCTTTCACATTGAAAGTGCATCAGTTCATGTGAGTCTCTGTTTCCAGTGCCAGCTTAACCTGTTTGCCCCATCACAGTTTATCATGGCCACAATGCACTTGTCAAGCTAAGTTTCGGAGAGTTCTAAGGCCTTGACCATTTCTCTGCCACATGGATTTGAATGTTGGAGATCATTCTTGATTCACTGAGCTCTTGCATTTTGGTCTTTGCTTTGGGGTAGTCCTTACTTTCAATCTCTGTAGGATACATCTGGGAAAGCATTTGAAAGACAAGATAGGGTGGAGAGAAACTAGAGAGAAAGAGGGAGAGGGAGAGAGATAGAGAAAGCAGGGAGAGAGAGATGAGATGCAATGATCTACTACAAGATCTGTCAGCCTGGAGAAGCATGAGGCATTAGGCCTCAGTCACTGAGTCAGTGTGACCTAGTTCAGGTGACTTCTGCAGACTCTCAGAGCCAGAAAGATAATGAGTAACCTCATCACAAGCCCTTCCTTGTTATTAACTGAAATGAATAACACCAGTCCACATTCGAGGCTGTTCTTGTCAACAGAGCAGTTATTAGAACAACTGACTAGCTGCAACCTTGTTCTTGTTCTTTCTGACCTGTCAAGTGACTTTTAGAGCCTACGTTGTAAGTGGATAGAAGTTTGTCTCCCTGGGCGACCATCTGAGGTTGGTTTGAATCAATTCATTCATCTCATGAATATTGTATCGGTTACATTCTGTCAATGTGATAACAACTTAGCAAATCAGCTTAAAGAAGGAAACATTCATTTTGATAACCAATCTCCATTCACAGCTTGCTTGCTCTGTCGCAGTGGTCCGGTGATCAATTAGCAAGAGCATCACAGAGGAGGATACTTACCTCTTAGCATTCAGGAAGCAATGAGACTGAGTAAAGGAGCTGGGAATAATCTCTCCCCTTCAAAACTATACCCAGAGTGACCTACTTGGTCTAGTAAGCTCACCTCCTATTAGCCAGCTTAGTTGTGAACTCACTAATGAAGTAATGCATCAACAAGATCAAGAATGTCCTCACCCATCACCTCTCAACTGTGCCACAGCCTTCAGCCTGTGATGCGAGATCACTTCATGTACCCCAGTCTGCTTTCTTTCTTTTTCCATTGATATGTCCCTCACAGCCCATGTGGCAGTTAATCTTGTTTCTCAACTTGACTTGTTGGAGGGAAAGCTGGAAAACTGGTCAAGTGCATCTCTGTGTGGAACTTGGAGGCTGTTTTAGTGAAGGCTGGCTTGTGAGTTGGGGAACTGAGTAAGAGTTCCCTTTAGTGCAGTGCTGTTTAGAATATTGAAACCCCAACAAACCCGAGGCTATGTGCACAGGCTCCAGGTTGAAATCCAGAGGAAACCAGGGCCTTTGCGTGATGTGGGAGTCTTCTGTTTTGTGTTGATTTCATTGGTTAAATAAAGAAACTGCCTTGGCCCTTTAATAGAACAGAAAATTAAGTAGGCAGAGTAAACAGAACAAAATGCTGGGAGAAAGAAGCCAGGTCAGTAGGAGTCGCCATGATTCTCCCACTCCGGACAGCCACAGGTTAAGATATTCCCTGGTTAGCCACCTCGTGGGCTACACAGATTATTAGAAATGGGTTAGATCAATATGTAAGAGCTAGCCAATAAGAGGCTGAAACTAATGGGCCAGGCAGTGTTTAAAAGAATACAGTTTCCGTGTAATTATTTCCTGGGCATAAGCTAGCCATGCGGGCGGCCGGGTGCCAGGGACGCAGCCCACCACTCATCGCTACAGAGAGGTGCCCAACGTGGGCACCAGATGAAGGCGAAGGCGTAAGTCACAAACAATCCCACACCAGTTTGGAATTATGATTAATAGAATGGTTATTTATTTAAAGGGGAAAAAACTTACAGATCACCGTCCCAGACAACAGCTCTCTGCGCAATCAGGAAGGGAGTCTAGTCGCCAGAAGTGGAACAGGAAGTAAGAGAGAGCGAGAAGGGAAGTGACCACTTTTTTAAAGGGAGAGAGACCACGCCCCAATGGGCTGGTATCTCAGCGGCTATTGGCTGGAGGAGCGGAAGGACCTCCCGCAACATTTGCGTGTAGGTTCTTTCTCTTGAGTAGGTGCCTTTTAAACATTGCTGCTTATGGCCCCATTAGGTAGCAGACTTCAGAGTCTTCAGTGTTCCAATATATTACCCTTCAGGCAGCTTCTTGGTCTTCTGTCTTAGATGAGGGCTATATTATTAGTCCCTCTTAGGCTAAGACTTGGACTGGGATACCAGTCTAGAGACAACCATTAGGTAATTATCCAGTTTCTGATCCCATATGCCAAACTAACAAATACCATCCAAGCTCTATATGCATAAGTATGTATTAAGATGTATATTAAGTTCTGTGTAATATATACATATATAATATATTCTATTTGTTTGGGCCTTCCAATAAATCTTGACTAATATAGCCCAATGGAAAAATGACTTCTTTTGTAACGTCATAAGAAATTTAAATGACAACTGTGTTACTTTATTTTCCAAGCACACATTAAATTGTAGTTATTATACCTTGCAACAAGTTGCATTTCAAACATTGCTTCCAGGTTCTGGGGTATTGCATTAGTTACCCTTTTGTTGCTATGTTAAAACACCATGACTAAAAATGATTTCCAGAAGCAAGACTTTATCATAGCTTACAGTTCTAGTAGAGTCTTTAGTGGTAGGTAAGGCATGGCAGCAAGGGACCAGAGCATGAAACTGAAAGATCACATCTTCAATAGTAAACATGGAGTGGAGAGAGTTAGTAGAGAGAGGCTGTAAATCCTTAAAACCTGCTCGCCCAGTGATACACTTTCTGCAGTACGACCACATTACCAAAGCCTCCACAACCTTCCCAAACAAATCTGCTAACTGCGGACCAAGTGTTCAAGTCCATAAGCCTACAGAGGACATTTCTCACTCAAACTATAACAAGTATATCTGTGATAACTCGCCATTTAGATTTAGCCCATTACCTCATAATGTTTTAATGTTATATCTTGTTTAGATGGGAATCCAGTTCATCATATGGGTTTTGTTGAACGAATGTGTTAAAGAATTCCATATCTCTATATGACATGATAGTCTAAGGATACATTTTAAATATATAAATTATTTTTATTTTATCACAATTTACTTATCGTATGTGTGAAGGTGAGCATGTGCCTGTATCATCACATTTGCTGAAATAAGAGGACTGTGTGAGATATTTGATCCTCTTTTTCTACCATGTGAGTCCCAGGAACTAAGTTCAGGTTGTTAGAATTGGCAGCAGGTCACTAAAACATCTCGCTGTTCCTAAATATTTTAATTTTAAATGAAATAAACAATGACCAGGATCAGTTCTAGTTGAAATATTATTAATTTACATGTTGAGAGAAAATCTATATGGGTTATGTATTATGTATATTTTCAATATAGCTGCAGGGATTAGGAATATAATATGTCCTTAATGGTTTTAAAATTAATTATTTTGCAAGTGAAAAGAAGGAGTATCAAGTTGGCAATGTTAATAATTTTAATGTATTTTTCTTCATTTTTAGATTTTCAGTGTTGTAGCTAGTCCTTTTAACCCTATAAGTTTTAATAAAAGGCAAGGCTAAGCTAGAAAATTACTAAATTATCCTTCTTGTTCTCCTGATACTGTAATTTCAAAGAAAAATTCCATAGGTGGCCTTTTAAACAAACCATAAAAGAATTATAAAAGGGGGATAAAATAAGAGAGATTTAAAAACAAAAACCTACATTCCCTACCAAGAGCAATGAATAAATCAATGAATCAAAATAAGCCTGAGGAAAGATCCAAAATAAGCCATGTAGGGAGCTAAGTAGATTGAGGGGTTAGAGGCAGAAATTACTACTAATGCAGATATTAAGGATATTCACTTCCATGGATCCAGATTGTAATACAGTCTTTGTGCAAATACTTTGCAAATGTCTTCCCTAAGCAGCTTGGGAAATTATTACTCGGATGGAGGAGTATCTAGCTGACATATGCAGCATAAATATGGTGTTTTACCATAAATGGTCTTTGAATTAAGGTCGCATCATTAGCACAGTATCACTCAGAATCAATGTCTGAAATCAAATTTCATCTTTTTGCAATAATTACACACTCCCTGGAAAGCTACAGGGACAGGATCCTAATCTCTACGAGCTCTGGATAGAGCCGCTGAATACATTTTCACCAAATACTGGTCTAGACCAGTGGAGCCCAAACGTATTTCCACCCTTGGTTGCAGACAGACCCTATTTGGTAGGTAAATTTTCTGAATTATTCATGATAAAATGTCCTTGCAAACAATATTAGAAAGAGGGGAAATGTATGTACACTCTGTGCGCGTGTTCTCTGTAGAGAGAGCATTTCAGATTTATGACTTGCAAACCATTTTGAAGAACCCTGTGCTGTGATTCCAGATGGCTGCTTAATTTTATCATTAAATTTATTTCAAAAAATCTTCAAACATTTACCACTGATAAACTATATTGGCAAAGATATATGCGATTGATTAAAATTGATGTTTATAGCAGGTGGCCAAATTACACAAATCTGCTTTGCCGTGAAGCTGTATTAACAACACCACACATAAAACTAATCTGCCATTTTAAGAAAGCAGTTGAAGCCAGCCCAATAGCTGTTGCTTTTAAAAAAATTTGACCATTTAGCAGGCCGAGCCCTACCAATATGCTAATATCTACCTTGGAAAGAAGCCACTAAATAATCTCAAGATGCCAAATGGAATGATTACCAAACATTTTTATTTGCTTCCTAAAGATAGTTAGATTGAAACCATTCTATTTTTTTTAATCTTTGTGTGTGTGTGTGTGTGTGTGTGTGTGTGTGTGTGTGTATGTGTATGCTTGTGTGTTTGCATGTGTGAATATGGGTTGATTTGCCATAGCATGTGTGTAGAGGTCAGAGGACAGTCTTGGGTAATGAGTCTTTGCCTTCAACCTTGCTCGAGACAAGGTCTCTTATTGGTTGTCACTGCTTATGCCATTCTAGTTTTCAAAGGCTGCCTCAGTTTCCCATCTTAGCATAAAATCAGTAAGATTACAGATGGCTGCTACCTTGCCCTGCTTTACATGACTGCTACAAGTCCACGCTCTGGTCCCCCCCCCCCGTGTTTGCAAATGCTTTATCCATGCAGCCATCTCCTCCGGCCCTGGAAACACCTTCAAGATGTATATTCCTCACCTCTCTTGTGCTTTAATTGCATACCTTGTAAGAAAATTGAAAAAAAAAAGTCATATTGACATCCAAGCCTGCTTCTTGCTATTCTTGGGTCTGTGTTATACGCTTGGCTAAGACAGGTGACTCCCTCCCCGTGTACCACCTACCCACTAGAGTCTCCAGAACCCAACACTGTTTATAAAGATTGCATTTAGGAGATAAACAAATCTTGCAGACAGAAAATAACTGGCTTTCCTGGACAATAATGCCCAAGACTGACAGCATAGTGGCAGGACCAGAGATCAAAATCTATTGGCTGCATCTGGGCTGTAATAGTCTCACTTTAGCAATGTATATGAGTACAACCAAGTTGTAAATCTTGTTAGCGTGAATTACTAAAGGTAAAATGATTAAAACCAAAAAAATAAAATAGGTTATATTTTAAGAGATCTTGCGTCAAGAAAAAGTTTATAAAATCTGGATTCATATCTGAAATGTAATTAACTAGTAATTTATAACATTTTCAAAATCATGTGAGCCAGAATCCTTAAGACTAAGTTATAGTTACATCAATAGGCTGTACATATGTACAAATGCATACATGTGAAGTGTGTTCATGTATATCAATATTGTCTTGGGGTTTCTGTTGCTGTGAAGAGACACCATGACCATGGCAACTGTTTTAAAAGAAAACATTTAGTTCGAGTGGCATACAGTTTCAGAGGTTTAGTCCTTTATCACGATAGTGGGACATGGCAGCATGCGGGCAGACATGGTGCTGAGGGACATGGTGCTGGAGAAGGAACTAAGAGTTCTAAATCTCTCCACGGGCAACAGAAAATGAACTGTGACTCTGGGTGTCATTTTGAGCATAGAAGTCCCACAGTGGCACACTTCCTCCAACAAGGACACACCTAATAGTTCTACTTCCTATAGGAGTCATTTTCTTTCAACCACACATTTCTCAGATATATTTATTTAGTATCCTGTATATATATATATATATATATATATATACACACTATAGCATGTGCATATGTGTATATATGCACACACAAGTATATAAAGATAGCATTGGAGGGGTTATTGTTTGTTTCTTTTTTTTCTATGCTCTTGTTCAAGGATTTTTGTTCTTTTCTTTTGGAGACAATATAGTTCTGTCTACCCTGGAAATCACTATGCAGAAGAAGTTGACTTTGAACTTCTGCTCATCCAAGTGCTGGAGCAATAGGTTTGTGTGTGTGTGTGCATGCATGTGCATGTATGTGTGTGCCCGTGCTCAGTTTTATTCACTACTGAGATTCATGCCCTCTGTTTCATGTATGTTTGTAGAGCATACTAGCAACTTAGCCACATCCCAAACCCCTTGCATTTGGGTTTTATTAATCTAGCATTTGATATTGACTTGAATTCACTGGTTTAACATAAAGCCTTTAAACATCAGAGAAAGGATGCTATTGGGCTTTGGGAAAGATAGATTGGGAATAGTTCACAGTATACTGAACCACCAAATTTATTTACATGTGCAAAGATCTTGCCATTTCTCTTTCATTTATTTGACTAACTCATGCCACTGTTTCTAGGGAATTTCACACAAATTTAAACATATACAGTTTGGGAAAATATTTTATCTTTAGAGCTGTACAATTATTTCTGGTTTCCATATGCCTAAAAACTTGAAACTTAGCTCAATCTACCGAAAGAATTTCTAGTCACCTCTACAGGAAAAAGCATACCTTCTTGTTATCAACAAGATTAAGACCCTGATCATTTATTTTGTGCTTACAGAACTTTGTTCCTTTCCTCTACTTTTCCCACTGTTAGTGATTGCATCTGTTTCTGTCATCACGGATGATTATCCATACTGTGCCCACTTTTAACATGAATATTTTATTGCACATTCATTGTGTAAACACGTGCCTTCATGGACCCACACAGCCTTGTTGGACTAACCTGTTCTGGGTTGCACTGAGTCAACACACAAACTCGAAATTTTTATTTATTGCAAGTCAGAAAGCTTGTTTGGGTAGAGATCTTACCTGATCATCTTAAAATCACCTCAACAGTTTTCAAAAATTATGTGCTGCAAGAAGATAAAATGTGGGCCATGAAGGGTTATAAAATGCTACTGTAGCATGCTACATGTGTTCTTTAAGTGACTGTGTGCAAATCAGCATGCTGCTACAATGTACAAATATTTTAAGTTTTATGCAGGATTTTATGATTTTAAGGCTTTTTTTTAGTTTATGTGTATGAGTGTTTCACTGCACATATGTTTGTGTGCGTCTTATGAATGCCTGGCACCCCCCGAGTTCAGAAGCTTCTCAAACTGGAGCTAAAGATGGCTGTGAGCTACCATGTGGCTGTTGGAACTGAACCCATGTCCTCTGTAAGAGCAACATGGGATCTTAACCACAGAGCCATTTCTCTGGTCCCTAAATTCTCTTTAAATCCAATTTAAATGGTAGCTCTGGAAATTGCTAAAGGCATAGATTTTCCCTATCAGCATTACTGCGATTGTGGTTTAATATAAAGAACAAAATATCTTTTAAGGCACATTATCATTCTGACTTTCTTAACACAATAAAGTACTTTTACAGTGCTGGATCTCAAGGTTTAGATTTTCTGGCAGTCAAATTTCTCCTAATATCCCAGGATAATGAGCAAAACTCATGTGGGTTGAGTACCTCTATGTTTTTACTAGGTTCTCAATCATTCAGTATTCTCTGCAGTAAATGAAGATAAGATTATTTAACTGGATGCAGAATGTCATACATGGAAACCCAGAATAGCCAGCAATATACAGGAATGAACACTATTCTTCCAAATAAAGCCCCCATTTCCAACTTATTCCACCAAAGTGTTCCACCCAGGGCACACACTGACCAGTGCTCCTGACCCATCCTTCCATCTGTCTGCTTGTGTGAAATTCTGCTTCTTCAGAAGGAAAATGGAACACACCAGAAGAGACTTATGTTCCTTAAAGTAAGAACACAAAACATTAAGTAAGGTTAAAATAGAAAAAAAAAGGAGCAGGGGCTTAAAATGAAATTATCTAATCGCTCTTTCTTATCGCTCTTTTCTTTTCTCATAAAGAGTACACCAGTGGCTGTTATGGAAAAGACAAGGATGAGGGGAAAATACAACAGGGACCTTTTTCTTTTAGTCCCTATCCCTTTGACTGTCACAACTGCCCACATTATCAATGAGGATGCCCTCTTCCCGAGGAATCCATCCTCCATGATGGAACAAGCTCTTTACAGCAAAGCCATCTATAGCACCAACCATAAGTTGGTTTTTATATTTTAATATAAAAAGTGCAATGGCCCGAAATGTGGGGTAGGTATGAGTAGATGTTTGTATAAACCATAGGAAAGCCAATGTTGTTAATAGACATCATATAGTTTAACATTAAAAATAATGCATAGAATCACGCAGTTTCACCTTTATAGAAATGAATGGAAGGCCCTCCTGTCTCAGTAGGGCATTCTGCTTTGCAAAAATCCCCCAATGATTAATTTAGAGTAGGAAGTCAGCCTGTTGGTTGTCCTTAGTGTGGAGGTGGGTAGATAGTCAAGTGGAAAATGTGGGGAAATCTAGTCACATGGTGTTTCTTAATATGACTATTCATTACACACTGCTGTATTCTCTTTCTAAGACTTTATCAAGCTTTTATTTGTTGTGAGTAGCCTTCTACTTTAAACTACAAATACTTTACAAAACTTTCTATAAATAATGCTTTTTTGTGCAAATAATAAAATAAAATCTACTGCCAATATGAAGTCCAACTTTCTCCAAGCACCAGATGACTTAGACGTTCTCTGACTTGGCATTTCATCCACTAGTATGAGAATTTCTTTCCTGCTAAAAACTGAAAAGAAATGATGTAACAGCTTAAAAATTAATAAAATAAGACTTTTGTTCCTCTCCTGCTGCTACAAATTACAGTATTATCTGAGATATTTAATGTCTGGTGTTGAAAATTTGTTTCTCATGAAGCCACTAGGAAAGTATCACAATAATCCAGGGTCTTATAATATACCTTCCCCCGGGGAAAGAATTCAGCTTCATGCATTGTACATTATACATTTTCTCTGGGGACTGTTACCTTCTTTTATCTACCTCTTCAAAGGGTAGGAATAAAAGTGACAGTATCTATGAACTTCTGTAACACTTGTCTTGCTAGATAGGAATAGAAGGTACAAAAGCACCATTTCTGCATCAAGATCCCATTCAGGCTGTTTCAGAAAAGAAGTGCCCTTCCTTGTTCTTTTCTCTTACTAGCCTCTACCAAAGAGTATTAGTAGTGAACTCTCTTTAAAACATATTAACTTTTTTTCCAATACTGTCCACCACAGATAAGTTACATTTTTAAATTAATCCAACTTGTTTTCTAACTGTCAGCATAAAAGAGACAATCCACGGCCTGTGGCCTATGTAGTTTACAGGCTGGATGAGGTCTCCCATCTACTTTAAGTGTTACCAGATAGTAAACTAAGACAAAAAAGGGAATCCTGCACGGAATCCTTTGCATTTGAAATGTATATGATCTCAAATTCTACTATATATATATATATATATATATATATATATATATATATATATACACACACACACACACACATATATATATTAACAGCAAAGCAAAAATTTAGCTACTTAGCACTATTTTTATTAGAATAGAAAAGTGCAAGAAATTAAGGTTTTTGGGGAAGATACTGAATAATCTACAAACTTAAAATTCAAGATAATAGATTGTGTGTAATTTCAATTATATTCATAAGAACTTGGTCTGTTTCCTTGTCTTGGATCTGCTTTTGACCTTCTGACTTTCATTCTTCCTTGTCTTTGTTAGGGTTTCTATTGCTGTGAAGAGGCATCATGACTACAGCATCTCTTATAAAGGAAAGCATTTAACTGGGCAGTATCTTGAGCATAAAAATCCTCAAAGTCTGTCCCACACAGTGACACACTTCCTCCAACAAGGCCATACCTACTCCAATGCAGCCACATTTCCTAATAGTGTCACTGCCTGTGAGCTTATGACAGTCAATTCCACTCAAACTACCACATTTCTCTTTCCCAGAGAGCGGCACAGTAGCTCCCGAGAGCTCTAGGATAAGACATCAACCTTCAAGGAGCACCGTGGAGAGAAGCTTTTCTTTCTCAAAATCCAACTGTAGGACTGCCTTTGCAAAGTGGGATGTATTTGCATTTTTCCCTCTCTAAATAATGTTTTGTGGGCATAGGAATTGAACACTATTGCTGATCGAGATTGGTTTGTTGGTTATCATTTCAAACTTCAAGTCATGAAGTAGTGATCAGCTCAGTTGCTTAAAGAGACACAGGGTAAAGAATGATGTACACAATTATGAAAAAAATCATTGCTGATGGGGAGTCAGAAATAGTAGATAAGCAGTTGTAAACATATTCAAATAAGGATTTTAAAATATAACCTAACTTCCTAAGCAGAATAGAAAGAATACAAATGTAAATAGTTGTGAGTTGGGTAGTGTCAGCTACACAATAAGTCCTCAGCCAGTGAGCATTCACAAATAACTCCCCCAAACCTCTTTGCCAGGTAGCCCAAATCCCAAATTCAACTTTAAATCTATGACCTCTTTATCATTCCCTCACTGATTCTTCCAAACTTTATAGAAAGTGGACTGGAAAAGAAAATATAGGGATGAGATTTGAGTGTATACTAGACAAATTCAACAAAAAAAGAAGATCTATATATCCTTTCAAAAGAATAAACTCATTCTTCCCCTCCCAGGGGTCTATAGAGTCCTACACTGACACGGTAATAACAGGGGCTGTTGGCACTACATGGAAGTACTTTGCTAAGAGACTTGGGGAAAGCATAGTCATTGCTAATTCATCTAACAATAGCCTAGCAATTAGATGCTTTCCATGGCGCCCTGAAAAGGAAGATGGTGGCCTCTCCTTCACAAAAGACTTTAAAGAGCGGAAGAGTGACTCTTTTAGCCACTAGTCTGAATGCTGTTGAGCTGAAGACAGGGAAGGCGACTCTTTCTGGGAGTTCCTGGCCTGTGATTCAGACAGTCAAACTGCTCAGTGATGGGATAATCTACTGCCCAATTGTTATAGGAGACAGCCGGGGATGAGCTAAGTGAAAAAATAAAAGACAAATTACAGGGTAAACTCTTAGACTGCTAGAAGATGGAGTCTTTTATCCAATTTTACCTGTTGTTTTGCTATTTTACTAGTTGTTATATGGTAGATTCTCTTTGGGGGGAAAATAACTTACAGTATGAATGATTGTGAAAATAAAATGCCCTATAAAATTCGTGTGATGGTGTCTTTATTTCTTCAGGGATCCAAACACCCTAAGCTTTTAGACTTGCCCATGATTTCCTAACGTTACCCATTCTCCTCTCAGGGCTTTCTTTCATCAAGACCTAGATTTTCTTTTTTTCTCCTGAGGGTTAGGTATTTTATGTTTATTCTTTCTGCCAAACCAGGGCCGATTGTCACCTTTCTTTTTTGAAGCTATAAATGAAGTTTGGCTTTACTCTCAACTGATGTTCTGTCCTGGGACTTAGCTTGCTGCTGGATTTGGGGTTTCCTTGTAAGTCATTAGAGAACCAACTGGTAATTTACTATTTTTCTCTTTTCACTGGAAAAGATGATGAAACTGTCACTGGTCATCTTGTGAAACTTTAATTCCAGCTTCATCCATATGGGTTGCTTTATAGATTTTACTAAAATTACACTGTTATTAATTTTGCAATGTAAAATCCAATATGCTTCTGTATCATTATTATAGTTTGAGGAAGTTATGTCTTACCAGCTGCCTTGAACTCCAACTTGATTTCCCAACTGTCCTGTAAGTACTTGAAAGTAAACATGAGGTATAATTTATTCTATGTGATATAAACTTGCAGCATAGTGTCCACTGCATAGTAGCATGTGTTAAATACTAAATATCTTAAAATAATTGAGAAATGAGTGAAGGAACAAAGGAATCGAGTGCTTGGAACACAATAATATCTTGTTTATGAAATGAAGATAAAATTACATAGTCCGTACACAGAGTTTATATTCAGTTATTAGTGTGTGATATAAATGCTGTGTATGACATATGGGAATGGTGGCAAGGTGCTGCATCTAGAATTTTAAATATAAGTTTTTTTAAAAAAAGCCCCAACCTGAGAAAAACCATAAGCTTATGAAAAGCTGGCTTTAATAAAACAATGAAAGGTACCTAAAGGAGAATAATTACAAATTGTCAAATTTTGATAGTCTTCTTAATTGATGGGCTCAATGAGTGAAAACTTTGGCCTGACAGAGATGAGGAAGGTTATGAGTGAAATAAGAATGATTTTAGAGAAATACTCAAGTGTTCATCTCTGTCTCATTTAAGAAAATGAGACTTATTCAATTCTAATAGTCGATACATTTGTATTATGCAGATGTATTGTGCATAGTAGTCTTCTCAGATCCCGTTAAACATCCTGGTCCCCAGTTTGTGCTAGAGAGATAGCTTAGCTCTTAACATGCTTTCCGTGCAATGATGAGAACCAGAGTCCAGTCCCCAGAAGTTATTTTGAAAAGCCAGATGTGATATTCTGACATGCTCAAGTAATTCCCATACTGGGGAAGTAGAGACAGGAAGATCCCTGGAACTTCTTGGCCAACCAGTCAATCCCAAGTCATAATTCCCAGTCCCAGTGAAAGACAGTCTTTCATTAAACTAAGTGACAGCAATTGTGATGAACATCACACAAGGATGGCTTCTAACTTCCACATGCACACTCACACACATGAACATGCACCTACACCTACACACACACACACATGAAAATCATATTTCATCACTAATTCTCTTGTCCAGTCAACTAAATGCCTGTGTCTCTAGCTCCATTCTAGATTATAGCCAATGGACTGGAGCACTTAAGACTGTAGAAGAATCAAGTTGGAATATTGAAAATAAGTGTCATTTGAAAGATCGTATCCAAGGGAAAATAGAAAGGACTGTCCAATGGGTGACTAGTAGTAGCACAAAACAAACAGGGAGAATGAAGGGAGGTATAGAATAAAACTAGTAAACCTAAATGAAAAAATAAGAGAATTTCAGGGAGGAATTTGGTAGACATTCAAGTGATGCCTGTGGTCTCAGATGAGAAGGAAATACTGGTTTAGATATGGCCATTCTATGTTTTCCAGAGTTTTAAATAATCAAAGTAATCTCGTCTCATTCAATCTTGAGAAATCTAATCCTTCACCTCTTGGGTCGGAGTTGAGTGACGGGCAATACCCTGACTTTCCTGTGATTCGGGACCGGAACTGATGGATTCAAGAGAGGTTGCACCAAGAACGGAAGCATTAAGTGACGTGCTGACTCCCAAATCAGTGTCTTGCCAGACTTCCGTTGTACTGTGAGTGTGAGATGTTCGCATCTCGGCTCATGTGCTTAAATGCTTGGACCTCAGATGGTGGTAGTGTTCCAGGAGGTGCTGTAGCTCTTAGGAAGTGGAGCCTAGATGAAGAAAATGGGTTGGCAGAAGAGGGCCTTGATACAGGCATGCACACCTCACCATAGATGCACTTTTCACAAAGCCTTTCATGATGGACTGCCCCCTTCCAATTGTGAGCCAGGATTAGCCCTTCTTCTCTTCAGTGTTCTTATCAAATATTCTGCCATAGTGAAGGGAAAAGCAATGAATAAGATGTTACTTTCTCCAAATGAGAGTTTCTGTGTTATCTTGGATGGGTCAGATTTATTCCATAAAAATATGGACTCTGTAATTT
Organism: Neodon shergylaensis; assembly: GCA_025134845.1. Taxonomy (NCBI): domain Eukaryota; kingdom Metazoa; phylum Chordata; class Mammalia; order Rodentia; family Cricetidae; genus Neodon; species Neodon shergylaensis. The sequence goes on from JABTXL010012406.1 coordinate 18,457,214, forward strand.
TCGAGGATGTTTTTTCTTTATGGTGAAACACACAAAAATGTAGAGTTCTTTCCATTTTTTCATTGCATTTACTCTGTGTCTGTGTGTATGTGTGTGTGTGAGTGTGTGTGTGTGTGTGTGTGACACACCATGGCGTATGTGGAGGTCTGAGCACAACTTGAAGGAGTTTACATTTTCCTTCCATCATGTGAGTCCTGAGGATTGAACTCAGGTCATCAGGCTTGGGAGCAAGTAGCCACACCAACTGAGCCATTTGCGGTTCCTGACATCTTGATTAAATGAACATTTCCAGACTCAGAAAAGTTCATTGCATTTTCTTCCCATTGCCGCTAAGTACGTTATCCAGAAACAATCAGCCACTGCTAGTAAGCGTATTATCAATAAGGTGCTAACTGATGGCCCAGCTTCATGTGGTACAGCATCTCACTGCTGCTTGTTGAATTCACTCTGCCTGGCCTGTAGCACTGCTGGGGGACCAGCGTTCCAGCTTTTACATTGTGTGAGGCTTAGAAATCTTACTCAGAGTGGCCAGGTGAAGATCAATGGAAAAGGTTCAGTTTTTCAGAACTCAACTGTATTGTCAAAGTTTCACTTGTAGCCAGGGGTGGTGGCACCTGCCTGAAATCCCAGCACTCGGGAGGAAGAGACAGGATGCTTTTCCTATACGGTTAGGCCCCAAATCAAAACAATAACAGCAACAAAATACTTGCCATCAGCGGGTATAGAAATTTTGCTGCCAGTGATTTTATTTCAGTTAGTCTGCTAATTAATAACGGGAGGGAACGTCTTCCTGCAAAGGTGAGAATGGGGAAATGAACTCGCTGAATAAGGATACGTTTCCTATTCAAAGAATTCATCTACGGAATCCTTCATTTTATTGTAGCTTACGGTTGGGCTGGTGAAAGGTTGAAAATTTTCAAATTAGTCAACAGCCCCAAAAAGACTTCAGTTAGAAAAAAACATTTTTCAGTCGCAATTCAGGATCCTGTCAGTCCAACTCAGCCTAATTCAACCAAAGGAAAAAAAAATCAAAGTCTGACTTCTTGCATTTGAAAGAACTTTTTGATAGAAATACATGAAATAAAATCAATATAAAGAATTTAAGACAGGTATGGTGGCATGAGCCTTTAATCATAACACTTCGAAGAAAGAGGTGGGGGCCTCTCTGAGTTCCAGGCCAGTCTCATCTACAGAGTGAGTTATTGCAAAGAAGGGCTGCAAAGTGAAGCCCTACCTTTAAAAGGGGTTGGAGGATTATTTAATAACTAAATATTGCTTAAGATTCTGAAACCCTTCAAACGAGATATGGTAAATACCACCAGAAAAGTATTTCAAACAAACATTAAATCCATGACATTCTTGGGTGCATAAGGAAAAGAGGCCTGAATCTAAGAATCGTCATCGCAGAGCACACCTTTGTTCTGCTGAGAAAGCATCCCTTGCTGCATTGAGAAGGATGCTTCAAAGGCAGCATCATGAAAATGAACATTGTCTAAAGCTGCTTTGCACATTATGGTGCTTTTTACAATACTTTCAGCATTGTGACAAGGCTTTCTTACATCTCTGACTTTGTTCTGCTTCCAAAAATACTGCATGAACAATATTGAGTTCCAAAAAAAATTACATGCTATTAGATTTGATGCAAAAACAAAACAGAGTCCTCAGCTTCAGCTTTAGCTCCGTGCAATTATGCAGTCAGAAACTGTCCAAAACGAGACTGCAACACAAAGAAATCTTACTATCACAACTGTCCAGAAATGAGACTATAACATAAAAACATCTTACTATATTTTTTTTCTTTTTGTTCCAGGCTTTGAAAATTTTAAATGTGAAACAGTCATTCTACCATTGAGCTCTGTCCCCACAACCCTATAGTCTCTTAGTCAACCCTGTTATCATGAGTCACCTTTTAAATAATTCTATTTCTGCTAGCTGTCACCTCTCCTTAATGCCTTCGCATCCTTTTCTCTTGCTATGAAAAAAAAAATACTCTGGCGAAAGGAACTCAAGAGAGAAAAGGTTCATTTTAGCTCAAAGACAAACACATCATATTGGGAAAGTCAGGATAGCATAACCTAAAGCACCTGATCACATCACCTGTATGGTAATCCTCAGTTCGCTTTCTCCACCCTGTACAGTCCATGATCCCTGCCTAGGGAATAGTGCCACCCACAGTATGTTGGATCATCCCACCTCAGTTAACATAACCAAAGCAACCCCTAATAGACAGGTCCAGAGGCCACTCTTATGGGCAATTTAACAGAGTCTAGTGAAATTGAATATTTTTGCCTAGTGTATTTCCAAGTCTTTCTGATTTCAACAGGTGTCTGGTGTGTTTAGCAGTCTAAAACAAAACAAAAAAATCTGAATGTCTAATGTGCTAATCAAAATAAATTAAAATAGCATGTAAATTTTCACTTGTTTCAAACATGATGCCCCCTTTAGGTGTTGTATAAGCTTGCTGTGAATTCCTTCGTCACTCTTCCACCTGGCTTTTCTAGTCTTTTGATACATTTCTTTTCAAGATTTACATTTTGTTTTACCTTCTATAAAGTCATGTTTTCACAACCTCATCTCTATCCAATCCCATCTGTCCTTCGTATTTGAACATCCTTCATCCCAAGGTGTCAAACACCTTCCCGTTCTAATTTACGTAGATCATCACTCAGACTTGACCCTACTTGTCACAACTCCCTTTGAATACATCTTCTGAAAGAGGGCACAACTAATATTTACACTGCAGTAGTTTGTCAAGAAGATAAAACAGCTATCGTTCAGAACTTCAAGCCTGGTGCTCCTGGTTTATGTTCCTACAGTACTGTGTACACATAAATGAAAATCAATGGGAACTTAATGGAGAACAAATACCACAGGGAGACTCGGGCACTACTCATAACATAACATTCGTACAGAGCAAAAGAGAAAACATTTTGAGCAAATGGCTGAAAACAAGTTAGGAAAGCTGAAGAAAAAAGGGTCGGATGTGTTTATGATGCTTACCTTTAAGTAATCTATAACTTGACTTTGGGTTTAATATGCCTCCACTTCACATTTAAACAAAACACTCCTGTTGTGAAAACCCTGGGAGAGGTACCCTGATTGGGACAATTGGCCCCGGCATACTAGAAGATTCCTATATCTTTTCATTCTCTGAGTTATAAGAAATGAGGTCTAAAAGGTCGGAGTAGTTCTCAAATCATGAGTGTAATGAACAGCTAAATCACAAATAGCTCCACTTGCTCCAAGTTCGTCTGGAGCTCACACATATATGTGTGTGTGTGTGTGTGTGTGTGTGTGTGTGTGTGTGTGTGTGTGTATACACATACCTGGAAGGCAGAATAGTCTAGCTTCTTCTGTACTCCCATTGAACAAAATGTTGTTCTGTAGAAATCTATAAAATGAGTTCCGATAGAAGATACAGCCTTGCCTTGTCATATGGGTTACAATCCCAGATACTAAAGAGACTTAAGCAGGAGAATTACCAATAGAAAGCCTGCCGGGGCCACTTAGTGAGAAACTGTCTTAAAATAAACACTAAACAAAAGGCAGAACCAGAGAGTGGTAGAAGAATATCTGCCTAGTACATATGAGCCCCTAGGTTCACTCTCCAGAACTATTTAAAAAAAATCAATTGTTAATAACGATTGTTTATGAACATTTGCTGAATATTTCATATGTGCGCTAGCTTGTTGTTATCTACGTTAATTATTCATTCAATGATTGCTGAAAGATGGTATAGACAGTGGCCAGTACCATGGATTCTAGAGACAGACAGACAGAATTCTGTGTCTGTTCCATCTGTGCTACCATAAGTACACAGAGTATTTAGTACTTTGTAGTACTTAGTCCACAGGGTTTATGCAACTCATGTTCCTCTTGATATGTGTAAAGAAAATATCTCTAGTCATAATGCTGCCATCATAAATTAGTGTCCACGCAGTGGCTTGAAAGAACACAAAATTATTATCGCAATTCCAAAAGTCTTAAGTTCAGAGTAGGCCCCACTGGGCTAGAAGTTAGGTAACCAGAGTACTGAATTCCTGCACTGAAGGTACGGGAAGATTCTGCCTTCTTGCCTTGTTCAGGCTATCCATACACAATCACTGGTGTGATGTAATCTTTGTCAATATGATTGATTTAATAAAAAGCTGAGTGGCCAATATCTAGGCAGGATTTCCAGGCACAGAGGATGCTAGAAGGAAGAAGGTAGAGATGCCAAGAGATGCAGAGCAAGCAGGATGGGCACTATAGAAATGAGGAAATAAAGCCACGAGGCGGAGAGTAAACTGACAGAAATGGGTTAATTTAAGTTTTAAGAACTAGTCAGAAACAAGCCTAAGCTATCAGAGCTATCGACTGAGCTTTCATAATTAAGAATAAGTCTCCATGTTGTGATTTGGAAGCTGGGCTATGGAACAGAGAAAGATTCTCAACAGGTCATTAACATCTGATGACCAGGAAGTCACACCGAGTCATTGACTCTGGTCCTCATGCTGTCATCTTCCACATCAATTACATTACACCCATGCCGGATGCAGGAGCTTTTCCTTGCTCAAAAGTCAATTGATTGGCAGCCTTAATGCCACCTGCCCTCCCTGTGAAATTCTACCAATACATTTTGTCCAAATAGCTAGGGAAGAACACTAGCTTTTTGGGGGGGGTGGTCGGGGGGACTGTTCTTTAGCCTATTACAAATTGAGTAGCTACACAGTATTATTTAATCTGCTGTTGCTAACATTTTAAGTGATGTGTAATAAGAAAATAAGTAACTAGCCCAATAAGAAGTGATCATAGAATGAACTCTATACATTGTTCACTGAATGAAACATAATATCATCATAATTTTTATGGATAAATATTCCCATGACAAGCAATCAAATCCAATTTCAAAATATGGAAATGTAGAAATATATGATGGTGTGTGACTTTTTTAACAAGATTTTCATGTTTTAATGATAAAGTTTATTTTAATTATTAGTAAGAGTGATAGTAAAGCCACAAAAAAGTCTGATCTGTCAGAAGAAATGTTTATTTTTTTTTCAAAGCGGTAAGGACCAGTGTGGATCAGTTCACATCTAAGCACATTAGCTTTTCAGTCTACTTTCAAAATGGGATCCATATGGGCTACAGTTTTCCTTCAGGGCAGGGATTTTGTTCAGAGCTACCTAACAATTTTGTCTTACTGTCATTTTTTAAAAACCAGTAAACGCTATGAACTCTTTTCCCCCCTTAGCCTCATTTGTCAAAGACACCCAGTCACAATTATACTCACATTTTGAGTTTTCCCTTATTTCCTGAAGCTTATAGAATGGCTCCAAATTGCCATGTTCCTAACTTCGATAGCCTCCCCTGCTCTGCCCTGCCCCACCCAAGGCTAGGGGAGCATCCTGGAAGAGAGAGTGGATGGGAAGATGTAAGAGCAGAGTAAGTGTGGTACTCACTCAAGTCAACGAGATCAATCAGCCTTCCTACAGGCAACACTAACTGGTCTAAGTGGTTTGTTTTTAAAAACGTGAGGGAGAGAACACAAAGGGGCAGATCTGTGCTGGGTACCTGGGGAAGCAGGAGAGAGACATTAGGTTGCATACAATCAAGAAGCATTGTTTACATGTATGAAGCTGTCAAATAAAAACAAGAAATGTATTCTACTGAAAATAGCTAGGCATGGCGGCACACACCTTTAATCTCAGCACTCAGGAAGCAGAGTCAGTTGAGGTCAGCCTGGTCTACAGAGGAAGTTCCAGGACAGCCAGGCTATACAGAGAAGCTCTGTCTCATAAAACCCACCAATCAATCAATCATCAATCAATAAATAAATAATAAAACACTCTTCTTTTCTGAAATATACAGAAATAAATAGACAAGGAGAAAATAGAGTACTAAAGATAAAATAGCCAGAAATGACCGTGTCCTTCGTGTTGAACCAGTACATAACTCATGCTCAAAACTGGCTGGCCCCCTACCTCTGTTTTTCTCCTCTATGCCTGAGGCCTTGAAACTATGAGTCAGGCAGTAGAAAGAAGAACCGGTTCACTTAGATGGTGTGAGGAAATGAATGCAACCACCGCCATTTGTCTGACGAGTAAAGCGTTCTTTCTCCCTTAGAACAGGAGAATTCTTAGCATCCTTTGTGATCACTGCACCCATCTACAGCGCCAGGCAGTGCATATATTTAAGTCACAAGACTAACACATACCTCAAAAAGAAAATTAGTGTTGAAGGCATAGAAGAGAATTCAAAAACTCAAATCCACACACTTTTTATATTTCTGCTTCTTTTGTTACAAGTAATTATAAAGTGATTTTTTTTAAAAAACAAAAATCTGCATACCTCCTGGAACAAGCCTGATCCCTTAAATATACATGCAAATGCTTCCTTCTCTTCCTCAAAGGCCATTTCTTCTGCCTGAGACCTTGTCAATCACTGCATCTTAACCCTCACTAGCTCTCCTTCCCTCTCATGACAGAAGCAATGAAATAAATAAAATAAATATGAGTGCAGTTAATGCCACAGGGAATGCTGTGGATGAACTCAGTCATGGGGGAGCAGTCAGCAATGAAATAAATATGCGTGCAGTTAATGCCACAGAGAATGCTGTGGATGAACTCAGTCATGGGGGAGCAGTCAGAAAGGAAAGGACTACTTGTTTAGCTTTTAATTTTACACTAAACTATTCCTTCAAACCTTCTCCCTTCCTCTTTTATAAATTTTTATTAATTTATTTTAGCGTATTTTCCCATGCTTAGGGGGCAGTGTATAACATTCTGATGCATGCTTACAGTACATAGTATATAAATTACGTTGAACATATCCCCCTGACTCTTCTGACTCTCTATTAGTTCTTCCTGCAGAAAACATTCAAAATTTTATCTAGCGCTTTTGGTAGTTTTTGTTGCTGTTGCTTTGGTTTTGTATTTTTGTTGCTGCTGCTGTTTGGTTTTTCAAGCAAGATTTCTATGTATAACAGCTCTGGTTGTCCTAGAACTCAGTCTGTAGACCAGGCTGGCCTTGAACTCACAGAGATTCTCCTGTCTTTGCCTCCCTAGGGCTGAGATTAATGATATGCATCAGCCACAGCTTCCTGGCTCCTTTCTAGGTTTTTACTAAAAGTTTCAACATTTGTTTATTGTGTGTGTGCACATACACACTTATACACATGCGTGCATCTGCACACAGCACATATGTAGAGATCAGAGAGCGAACATCTGGGAGTCATTACCCTCCTTCTGCCATGTGGATCCTGGGAATAAAGTAGATCTTCAGGCTTGGTGGTAGGCATCCTCACCTTTGAGTCTTCTCATCAGCCCCAAATAGCGGGAGCTACTTCTTTTATTTTATGAATGAATTTCCTGTTATCTTTACCTCTGTAGCCATGGATATACACTGAAGGTGTGTCAAGACCTTGATACATCTTTAGAGAAACCCTAAACAGGCTGTTTATTTTCTCTACGCCTACCCTTGATTCCACCATTTCTGCAGAGCTCCAGACCGGCTGGAAATCAGCTGCTGTTGTTGCTATTTTGGCATTAGAGGGCAATCCAAGCCTAAGTTTATATCCTGCCAATGCATTTGTCAGGAGAAAACAGGAAAACCCCTAGGAAAAGTCCTGTGTACTAAGGAACACCTTGATTGGGAAGAGACACTTTGTCCCTACCTACAGGCCTGTGGTTAGGTTCTGCAGGATTCGGCACAGCCAAGGACAAAGTTGCCCCGAACAGACAACCAGTTCTTACGTTATCTCTATGGCTGTAATGCCACCACACTTCATCACACCCTGTACCTACAAGCAATCAGACCAAGACTTCCATTGCTGTGGGTTGCCTTTTTCTTGAAGCTCAAGACCACTGCAGCCAGTCATAAGCATTCCTAGGGTAAAACCCCAATTGACGTGACTTTGTATCGTTCTCCAGCACTGGAACTGTCCCAGAGGTTCCTCCTATGGGCAAACCTAGAGCTGGAGGACATAAAGATCTTCCAAGTGTTAGACCTTACCAGCCTACCGCTAAGATCCTTAACAGTCCCTTGCTTATACTTCTATCTTATATCTAGCACATGGATTCTCACAGGACACTATGATGCCTAAAGTGGGGGGGGGGGGACTAGTAAAGTCAGTCCCTTGACCACCTAAGTTCATATTAGGGAAGACTGTGCTTAAGTCTCTTGGATCAAAGATCCTGGACAACCCACAGTCCCAGTAATGGACAGCGGTAAGCAAGGCTCATTCCAAGACTAGAAATTAATCTGGCTCACACTTGAGTCAGTCTGGAAGGCAGACGTCTCTGCTTAATGCTGAATCTGATCTAGAGGTTGCTTGTTTGTAGGACCCCTTCAGTTTCTATCAAATGTTGATGTTACTATGAAAACCTTGGGACTGGACTTGAGGACAAAGTCTCTTGCTGGTTCTTATCAGTGGGTTGGTAGAGTCCAGCATTCAGCTCTGCAGCACAGGCTGTTGCTGTTGGGGCATTTCTACCAACTCAACCCTGCCTGGCAGTCGAATCAGTGGGGCTTTGCAAGAACTTAGTTTCATTGGTTGGGCCTGACACTAGCTTTCAAAATATAAAACCCGATTTTAATTTACCATCTCTCCCACAGGAAGAGGCATCTCTCAGTGTGCTGGGATGCTTAGAGATAGAGAGACGTGACATGCCTTCCCTTTCTGCTTCTTTTTGTTTGTTTGTTTGTTTGTTTTATTTTTTTAGTTGTTGCAAAAAAAATTTCTGCCTCCTCCCCGTTTCCCATTTCCCTCCCCCTCCTCCCACACATCGCCCCTCCCCCTACTCCCCTACCCCTCTCCCCTTCCCCCCCCCACTCCATTCCCCCTCCCTTTCAAGAATGATGAGCAGTCCAGATTCCCTGCCCTGCGAGAAGTCCAAGGTCCTCCCACTTCTATCCAGGACCAGGAAGGTGAGCATCCAAACAGGCTAGGCTCCCACAAAGCCAGTTCATGTATTAGGATCGAAACCTAGTGCCATTGTCCTTGGCTTCTCATCAGCCTTCATTGTCCACCACGTTCAGAAAGTCCAGTTTCATCCCATGCTTATTCAGTCCCAGGCCTTGGTGAGCTCCCAATAGATCAGTTCCACTGTCACAGTGGGTGGGTGCACCCCTCGTGGTCCTGACTTCCTTGCTCATGTTCTCCCTCCTTCTGCTCCTCATTTGGATCTTAAGAGCTCAGTCTGGTGCTCCAATTTGGGTCTCTGTCTCTGTCTCGATCCTGGAAACAACCTAGATGTCCTTCAATGGAAGAATGGATGAAGAAAGTGTGGAATATATACATATTAGAGTACTACTCAGTGGTAAAAAACAATGACTTCACGAATTTTGCATGCAAATGGATGGAAATAGAAAACACTATCCTGAGTGAGGTATCCCAGACCCAAAAAGATGAACATGGGATGTACTCACTCATAATTGGTTTCTAGCCATAAATAAAGGACATTGAGCATATAATTTGTGATCCTAGAGAAGCTAAATAAGAAGGTGAACCCAAAGAAAAACATATAATCATCCACCTGGATATGGGAAGTAGACAAGATTACAGGGCAAAACCTGGGAACTTGGGGGTGAAGTGGCATGGGGCTAAGGGGAAATGGGGTGAGAAACGTGAGAAGGAGAGAATCGGGGGAGCTTGGGGGAATGGGATGGTTGGGATAAAAGAAGGGTGGACACGGGAGCAGAGAAATACATATTCTAATTAAGGGAGCCATCTTATGGTTGGCAAGAGACTTGACTCTAGAGGGGCTCGCAGGTGTCCAGGGAGATGGCCCCAACTGAGGAGAGGGAACCTGAAATGACCCTATCCTATAGCCATACTGATGAATATCTTGCATATCATCTTAGAACCTTTATCTGGTGATGGATCGAGACAGAGACAGAGACCCTTTCTGCTTCTATAATAGTGTTTCCATTTCGCTATATTAAAAAAGCAAGAGCTCTTGCATCTCACCTGGCTTTCTTAGCTCTTATAAAAACAGCCAGTGTAACTGTTCACTTTAGTGAGTTACACGTTATCAGACAGTTTTACTTAGCCACCATCTCACTCTGCCTCTCCCTGCTGAGTTCAGGTATAAACTTCATAATAAGGGGGAAATATAAGAGGTAGGACAACACTCCAATACATCTGTAAATATAAAATATTTTACAAATCCAGTAAAAATATATAACTTAATATATTTTTCAGTGGATAAGATTAATTCATACATATGAACTGAAGTGGAGAAAGAACAATGAATGTAAAGATAGTTTTCACCATTTAAGAATGTGAATTTTAAGCCAGGCGGTGGTGGGTGGCGCATACCTTGAATCCCAGCACTCGGGAGGCAGAGGCAGGCGGATCTCTGTGAGTTCTAGCTTAGCCTGGTCTACAAGAGCTAGTTCCAGGACAGGAACCAAAAGCTACGGAGAAACCCTGTCTTGAAAAAATAAAAAAAAAGAATGTGAGTTTTATAATCAAATATAATGAAAATAAAAGAGTCAAGATCAAGTAAGAAAATACTAGAAGATAAATAATATTAAAAATTGAAATTATAGAAGAACTCATACAAATAAGACAGAAAATACTAGCAAGATGTCCAGGAGTTCTTAAATCACAATAACCGAAGTCATAGCTTTTACAATGAAATTCATCTCTAAAAGTTAAAATACTTTTGAAAAATCAAGATTATACTTACTCAACCATTCAGTTATAAGAACTATTCAATTACAAATTCATTTGGCAACAAGTATTTGTGGAAAAAGAGCTTTGGAAATTTCCATTCCCATGACTAGTTAGCAGAGACTATACTGTAACTTGAATAAGAATGCTGTGCAGTTATAGCTAAAGAAGGGGTCTATAAAGGAAACACAAATTAGTGTGCAGTGAGGGTCCCAAGAGAGAAGATCTATAGGGAGTGTCTAGCAGTGTCCAGGAGAGAAGAGTTAAGTCATCTGACCAGAACTTCTTTGCTGGCAAGAGAGATTTGTGCCCTGAGACTGACAAGTATCATCTTCTGTAGGTCATTTTCCTGGTGATGTCACCCTGTCAGATACAGCATATTGCCTGGTAAACTGTTGAAGTGTCTTTGAGGGACAGAATTATTTTCTCTGCCAGCATAAGAAGAGAGAGTTGTACACAGAAATATGTTCAGAAGTCTTCATGAATTCCTTCTTCTTCCGGCCTTTAGCTAAGTCCTGGTGAGTGAATCTCTGTGAGGAACCTCTGGGAATGAAAGTGAACAATGTTTCACACCAGTCTCCATCCACACAGATGGCCTTGGTTAAATTAAATGGTCCATGCAACAAAACAAAAAGCTATGAATCTAGGAGAGGCACAGATAGGGAAGACAGGAGACTGATGGAGAGGGAAGGGAGATTAACAAGAATGTGTTGGAAGTAACCAGAAATGTATTGGACCCATAAGTGAAATTGCCGAAGAGCCAATCCAGAAGCACTGGAGGAAGGAAGGAAGTGTCATAGAGATCTCTCAGGACCAGATACAGCTCATCTCAACAGTCAGAATAGAAAGTAAGACTTTGGACAGAATATGCATGTACACACATAGTGTGAAAAAATTAGCTGTCAGGATCCTACATAACAAAGATTAAATGCAAGACCCAGAGCAACCAATCTGTTTTGAGGTGAACTTCACTATGTCCCAGAATGAATCTCAAAAACATTTATAGTAATATGAAAACATCCAATCTAACAAGATGAATTTCACAAAATCTGCTGTAGGGACAGGAAAATAAGACTCCTAATGAGCAGAAAGATACATCAAAACTGGCTTCTAAATCACAAAGATGATAGAACGTGTAAACAAAGACAAATAAACCAGTTAATACAAAGCTGGACAATTACAATGAAAGATTTGAAATAGAGAGATCCATGATATAAAATGACCTCAAGTAAACTAGAGATAGACAAGAGTGCAAAATCCTCAAAACATTCCTCAAGTCCAACACAGCAGCTATCATGAAGGAAAAATCAAAGCCTTGGGGATGGAGAGATGGTTCCATTAATACCAAGGGCTGCTTTCCCAGAGGTCACAGGTTTAGTTCCTAGTCCCTATATGGTTTCTCAAAACTATCTATAACTTCAATTTCAGGGGAATCCAGTGCCCTCTTGTGACCCTCACAGTCATGGTGTGCAGCCACATACAAGAAGGCAAACAATCAAACACATTAAATAAAGAAATATTTTTAAAATCCTTTAAAAATTGCAACCTAAGTTTAAAAGTTAAAGATATGGAATTTTGAAATAAATCATAAGAAAAAGTACAGCTTTGATATACTCTTTGTTTTGCTTACTGTTTTTATATAGTACATCGCAATTATGAGCCAAAAAAAAAGATCATCATCTTTCATCAAGATTGCAATGACTGTTTGAAAGAACTGTGCTTTACAGAACAACAACCAAAAAAAGGTCAGTGTGAACTGGGAGTTAACATTCATCTTAGACATAGTTGACAAAGATAAACCTAAACTTCTGCAACACCAAAATACAAAGATAAGCATTTCATATTCAGTAAGCATACAAAACACTGGAACACTAGAGCAACCAACATGAAACTAAAGTTAATGATGTCCCTAAATACCTAGTAACAATTAGTAACACTTTATATGTCTGACAAAGCAAAAGAGTGTCAACACTGTGAGGTGACAGGGTCTTGTACACTGTTGATGGGACTCGGAAGGTCGACCATCATTTGAAAACCGTTTTAGACTTCCTTGTAAAATGAAATACACACTTAGTGTTTGAAACCGTCTAGTTTCTGGTCCTAAAATTTCCTTAGGGGAAGATGTATCTAAAGAATGCCCACTATTATGTCAGGACAATGAGCTGGAGCAGGTCCATACATTGGACTGTTCTATAAAATGTCTCTAGTGAAGGTCATGCATAAAGTATATATTTGTCAAAACATACTAAATTATGTGATAATAGATACAGTTCTGGATATGAATTTAATATCAATAAAATTTCATTCATGTGTAGATGGTCTCCACAAACAAACGAAATTGGTATGTTGATCTCTTTTCATTGCTCTGACAAAACAACTGAGAAATCCAGCTGAATCAGGAAACATTCACTTGAGATTCCTGGTTGTCAGGATTTCAGTTCCCAGGCTCCATTTTAGAGGGGACTCTGATGAAGCTGAACATCACAGATAGAAGATTCAGGGACTAGAACTTCTCATCGTAGTGGCCTTAAAAAGAAGAGACTGCACAAGACGAAAGGTCCAGAGATCTGCCTTCTACAGCACATCTTAGATGATCCAGTTCCTCTGACAAGGGCCCATATCCTAAGAGGTTTCAGCAGCACTGGTTTCAGCAGTACATTAGTCCACTAACAAGCTTAGAGTCCTTATGACCCAGTCACCTCTCAATACTACCTCCAAATGTGGACCCAGCCTTCAACACACAAACTTCTGAGGAGATGGTTTACATCCCAACCACAGATAAAGCTGAATTAATGCTGGTAATGTGTTTTAAAAAGGAGAATTTAGAAATCTCATAGAAGCTTGACATTAGCTGCCCTTATTAGTGACCAAGGTAGAACATGAGACTTAGAGCACAGTTTGAACTGACACAAAAATCAGACTTCACACACCAGAAGTTCGTACTGACAATTACGTGACACACTACACCTTAGGCATTCCTGAAGAAGTGACTCTAGCAACACAAGTCAATCCTGGTTTACAGTTATGTCCAACAATCTTGCACTAACCCATGCCACTTCAGTTCCCAAATACAATGACCCTTAACACGAACAGAGAAAGAAAACTTTCTTGAAGCCCAAATTGTTACTTTATTTGTTCCTCCCCCCCCCCAGGGGGAAAAAAAAACTCCACAATAAACAATGGGTAATAGCTACAGCTTGTCTTGCAGTTTTCAAAGAACCAATTGGTAAGGAAAAGTAATGAACAACTTTGCATGGATAAGAGCTGGAAATTGTGCTTCAAGTTACTGCTCACAAGCAGGCTTCACTTACAGGGCACTCTCCCAATACTGAAGCCGGGATAACGCTTGTGTAGATGCTAAGCACCCGCTCTTTCCAGCCTCTCTAGCTAGACTAGCAGGCTCATGAACAAAACAGTCAAGGTATCATGTACAGATACTGCACATTTTGCTAAAGCACATAGCTTTATTTTTCAGTGAGTCCATTCTTGTTACCACAATTGCTAATTACCTAGTATACTGATTCCACTTATTGGTCCCATCCCCCAAGGAATCTGGGAACCCAGTTAAGCGTTTACATCATAGAAGCAGGAAAACATGTTTCACCAGAATAAACATGGGTATAAATACTCTTCCCTGGATACTCTGCTTTTGTATTAACCACTAACTGTGGGCTAAAGGAATGTTTTGATTTTCTCTAATAATAGCCACTCAACTTCATTTGCAGCCAAAGAATATGTGTACCATCCAGGAATGAGAGAAAGGCTCACACCCATGTAATTTTTTGGTCTTACCATGTACCACATCAGCTCAAGTTGGCTTGCCTATGACAGCTATGCAGTACCATATGAAAGCCCACATTCCAGTGTCGGCTAACATAATAGAGTAACATCTCATTTGGAGTGGGCTGTCCTGTAAGATCTTATATGTCTTCTGAATCAGAGACCAGTATTAAACAATCTTCTCCCACTGCCAGAGTGCTTCAAAAGATGCATGAATCAAAAGATGGAAAGGGGAGTAGAGGTGGTTCCGGTCTCCATTACCAGACAGAGCCAATCACAAGAATTTGGATTCTTCTCTCCAATGTTCTAGCTCTGTACGTTTGGATATTTTGTTGCTAAAAACTAAATGGAACTTGTTGCTTAAACTACACCATGTAACTTTGAGAGATCTTTATACTATCAAACCACCAGGAAAAGAAGGATTTTCTGTACTAACTGCAGGGATAACAGTGATTATTGAAAGAATAACAGTAACAGAAAAACTCTCTGCTCCAAATCTAGAAAATGTAGGATTCAAGGAATGTTGTTAATTGCCTCAGTATTTGTGTGTTCACTGTCAGAGGCTAATAAAGGAATAGTCAATCCAATAAAGGCAAGGCTTTTATTCCTCGGGCCATTAAAAATTAAGTTTTACATTACCTCATCAGGAAAAAATCAAGACCAGACAAGATGATTACTTAAGAGAAGAGGAATGTATAGTAAGAGGAAGAAACTAAAGATACTAATTATGACATCTTCTTCATTGGCAGGAATAGGGCCAATGGATGCTAAGTTCATTTCTTTTCCTTATTTATAAAATAGGTATCTGAATATATTAGCCATATTTTGCTATTCTTATCTTTTATCAAATGTGTTAGTCGAGATAAGCCCAATACTTATGGTTTGGTCTGTAAGCCGCAGGTATCAAAGAAGAATTACAACTCAGTTGGAAAACAGAGTAGACGCCACCCAGAAACAGAGTGACTCAGATCTTCACATTCACCCCTGCACAGGGCTGATAAACCGAGTGTGGTCGACAGACACACTTCTACCACATCACACAGCTTTGAAATGTGAGCGGAGGACTGTATGCAGAGCCGGAATTGGCTAAGTTTGGAAAATGCCAGGTTGACTCAGATTGGCGTTAGTACTGTTCATCTTTTATCATTTTGTCTGCTTCAAAAGAAGGATATCTGAAATTCCGTCATCCAGAATTCCTTACGTAGATGGTTATAGATTAGACTGAATATGACAAACTAGCATGAAAACAAGGAAGGTATCAAAGGAGAATGGGTATTTTTTTTCCTGGAAGGAACTAAATCAATGCACAGGCAATCATGAGAAGCTCCAAATCAGTGGCCACGATGGTTCCCATGGGATGACTGATAACTACATCTTAGAGATCCTTGTGAATTATAAAAGCTTCCAGATGACCTTTTAAAACTCCCTTTTAGAGACTAGAGAGATAGCTCAGTGGTTATATGCATGTACTATTTTTCTATTATTATTTCAAACAAATTACTTTATTTTAGATCAATGAAAAATAAGAACATTTTTAAGTTATTCTTTCCCCTAGTTCTATCTTTATACAGAATAAGTTTCTGACCTACATTGGCCATGTTTTTCTTTCTGAGTTAATCTTTCTAATGTTTTTGACAGGCACGACTGATTTCAGCAAATTTCTCAATGGTTTTCTGGAAGGAATGTATCACTTTTTATTGCTTTGTGGGATTATTCCATAATAGTGTTAATTCTAGATTTTTAAAATTTGATGCTTGATTTTTATTACCAAATGTTTCATTCTTCACTCTCATCTCTAATGGATGGTTTCTGAGAAATTAAAAATAATTCTTACTCTAGGTCCTTCTGAAAGATGATTTTTACCTCTTACCTATTTCAGATTTTTTCTTTAATTTTTGTCTCTTGAAAGTGGCATGCCCATATATTGTTTTGGTTTTCTTATCCTACTTGGTCATCTCCAAGGTTCTTGGTTCTTGGCAGTCCCTGAATAGTAATCAATACAAGATGAAAGTAGGCAAAAGAGAAGTAGTCAATGGCAGTGTCTCTGTTATATAAAACTGACATCTACAAAATACTAGCTAGGTCCACCTTCCTGATAGATCCTCCTATGCTGGAGGCATTTGGAATTGAAATCTATCAGAAATGAAGTATACTGGACATGGCAGTGACCAAGAGATGGAGAGAAGGAAGAGGCAGAGTCAGTGTGAGAACGAAAGTGTACTGCCCATATGGTCATTCAACGTAGATAAAGAACAAATACGAAAATACAAGGTGTTTACAAATGTAACTTGATTCAACTATATGTATAATTTGATAAAAATTAGGTAAGAAATGGTGATTATGATATATTGCTATTATACCATCTCCTTTATCATAAGAAATTGTCAAAGGAAATTAAACAAATTATCCAAAGAAAATACTCAGGACTGTGGAACAACTGCTAATGAGACAAACACACAAAATAGGGAAATTATGGAAAAGAATAATTAAAAATGTTTCAGAGGGGATATCCAAATCAGTAATTATTGTGGATGTTATCAAATTAAGCATGTACTATTGCACTTGGTTTTCAGCACCTACATTCAGTGGTTCAAACTGCCTAGAACTCCAGCTCCAGAGGATCTAGCCGCTCTCCTCTGGACTTTCCAATCATTTGTATGTTCATGAACATATGCATACTTATCATACATATACACATACAGATCACATGCACACGCACCAACTATACAATACTCATACACATTGTATAAGTTTACATAGACATAATTTAAAATCTAAAAGACCCCTTTCCAGGTCACCTAGTCACTAGCGAGTGCAGGTAGGGATTTCTGACCATCAGTCCTAGCCCAAGCTATAATTATACTAATTACAGTAGCAAAGCATTGCCTATTAGAATAAAGAGTGGCTGCTGATTTCTTGACTGAAATCTACCAATATGAGAAAACTCTATACTTTGGAAAATGTCAGAAAATGTTTGAAAACAAACAAAAAAAAAGCTATAAACATCAGTCTGGTGAAGTCTTAGGTTGGGACTCATGCTGTATGTTGTCTTCCTTAAGTCCTATGTCTATGGACAACAAAAGAAATCTTGTCTTACCTTAAGAAATTAATTTAAAATGCTATTTTTCTCTAGTTACACATTTTCTTGATGGAAAAGTATTCCATTGCTCGAACATGAACCCACAGCTTTAGTGAAATGAATGGCCTTCTCCATGACCTTTGCTATCTTGTCAAAAGTAACCCTCCACAATCACCTTGTCTTGGAATTCACAAAAATCTATGAAAACTCACTATTGATTGTAAAAGCGTAAACGAATGCAGACAAATTGTAACGAATGCAGACAGCTTTAATGGGGAAATAGACTTACAGAACCACCGTTCCTGCGGAGACCAGGAAAGCAGAAGCAAGCACTGTGAGCACGCTCGCCAGATTTATAGGTAAACATTAGCCCGAGGCAAACACGCCCCCTAAGGGGTGGGACTTATCCCTACATCTCCCCCTTTTGTCTAAATAAGACAGAGCTAAACCAAATACAACTATATACAATAATAACAAATAATAAATATAACAAACAATATTGAGAACAAGAGTTTTGCTAAACATTCTATCTCAAGGAGTCTAAATAATGTAGAGAGTAACTACAATTATATAATCTTCAACTCCGTCAAAGATCCGAGAAGGGAATAAATATTACTTAACGAGATATATCCAAAATGTGCAACAATTGACAGAGACAACTGACTACCTGGGCAATCACCCAAAGTCTCGTTTGCAATGTTGAGTCAACCAACTTTGGCTAAGGCCTAACATAACTGACATACCATTATTAAAGGTAAGGAACTTTTCAAAACTATCTTACCCTGTCTTGGCAGGATATGACAGTCCTGTTTTATCCATTGATGCACGCTCTGTATCTCTGTCAATGGTTGAGGTATGTGCATTTCTTTGCCCAAAGGCCAGTTCTGACAAAAAGAAAGGCTCCAGTTGGAGTGTCTTTGGTGCTCAACATTCTCTCGGGAATAGAGCGGTGTTGCCAGGAGCAATTGTGTCTCACTATCACGAAACTCTGAGTTAGATTAAAGGCCATTTCCTACAGCTCTTTGAAGAGGTTGAAGATTATCTATCTATACTGAGTATAATCTCTATATATCTAAAGAACCTGATTAGTCTAATTATAAATGACAAACTTAGATGACTATTAATCTATATAATTCTCAATATCTATCTAACTTAAAGACTAAGACAATAAACAACTGTGTAACAAATGAGGATAATGACCTCCAAATATAAACACTGTACAAATATACATTGCAATATGGTAAATATATATCAATACACAAACATTATGTAAGTATCTTAATCAGAGGTAAAAAATGTACACTGCAATATGGTAAATATATACAATATATATATATATAATACAATATATGTCAATACATAAAAATGTTTTAAACAGAGGTAGAAACATGCATGCATACAATAGTCAATATAATTTAACTTTGTATCAATATACAAGAATCGATACCAATATATTTGTCTAAAAACAGTAACTCACAATTATAAATCTATTATCCCATCATCCCTCTTTTTTTTTTTCAAAATGATCCCTGAGCTTATAAAATTCCTCCCCCAACCTCCCAACCCCTAAATGATGTCCCTAAACCCAAGGGCAAACTTTACTGGGAGAGGGGACATCGTCCTCTAGAATTACTTCCAGCTGTCATGGGGGCTACGTTCTTTCTGGGGGATCCTGTGAAAGTAAAATGATGGCTAAATTTCAAGATCAATGTCTTTTAAAATTGCAAATAGTCTCTGAGTATTTTGTGGAGGTCTGGTCAGAATGTTGTACAAGATGTGCACCATTTCAGCTAACCAAGTTGGGATCGTCTTGTGCAGCTGGTACCCAAAACAGGTCTTGTAGTAGCACTATCAGTATCATGACGTCATATCAACCAGGTAGAGTTGTTGTTGTGGGGCCCCATCGTCTTCCTGGAAACTTCAAATGTCACTTCAGGAAAAACTCATTGTTCATTGTGAAAAACTTAAACATTAATAATATAGACATATATAGACATACATATATATATTCAATGAAAGGCATGATAGATATATACAATGAAAAGTATGATAGATATGAAGAAAAGCAAAGATGTTTTCTAAACTCATATTTCTTTCTGTCCCATATCATAGCTCTTGACATGAGACAGAAACTCCAAAAACTCTGGGTTTTTTTCTTACTAACAGGCTTGGAATTGGAGAGGGACTGAGCCAGAGTCCAACTTCAAAACCAGCTCTACATATTTATAAAAAAATGTTTAATAAGACATATATATATATATATTAATACTTACAAAATGTGTCCATCCATCAGTAATGAAATATTCAGGGTCCCTTAATTTCTTTGAAGATGAGTATTTTCCTATGGAGACAAGAAAAGAACCCTGCCCCCAACCTATCTGTATTTCTTACCATCAGTATGCTCGCCATCCTTGTGAATGAATTGTTATTTATCTTTTCCAAGTGGCTTCTCTTCTTCAAACCGAACTTTTATTAATTTTGACAGTATCCACAATTTTTCCTCACCTGTGGAGATAAGAGCAAAACCCCTTCCCCAATGCAGCACATCTCCTGGCTTCCATTTTGAGGTCAGCACATCCTTGAAATAAACTGGTTGATTTAGTTCAGTAGACTTTTCCATTATCCGATGTCTTTCTGCAGCCATTGTTCCCTTCTCATTAGTGCTGAGAAAATTCAAGGTTAACAAAGCATTATGTAACCTATTTCTGGGGGTGTTTTCCACCCCTTTCTGTTTGTTCAACATATCCTTTATAGTTCGATTTGATCTTTCTATGACTGCTTGACTTGTAGGATTGTATGGTATACCTGTAACATGCTTGATATTGTAATAATCAAAAAACCGTTTCATTTTCCTAGAGACATAAGCAGGACCATTATCTGTCTTTATTTGTGTAGGTATAGCCATGATAGCCATGACTTCTAATAAGTGAGTGATAACTGAATGAGCTTTTTCTGAACTTAAAGCAGTTGCCCACTGAAAGCCTGAATAAGTGTCAATGGTGTGATGAACATATTTTAATTTGCCAAATTCTGCAAAGTGGAACACATCCATCTGCCATATTTCATTCCTTTGGGTGCCCTTTGGATTAGCCCCTGCAGGCAGTGGCGTTTGGTTATAGAAAGAGCAAGTAGGGCATTTCTTTACAATCTCCTTAGCTTGTTGCCATGTAATAGAAAACTCTTTCTTCAAACCTTCGCTATTAACATGATGTTTTTTATGAAATTCAGAGGCTTGTAGCACACTACCAATCAATAATTGATCAATTTCTGCATTACCTTGTGCTAGAGGACCTGGCAGACCTGTATGGGATTGGATGTGTGTTATATACATAGGGCAAAGCCTGTTCCTGATCAAATCTTGAACCTGGAGAAACAATGAGGTTAGTTCTGTATCATCAGGTATAAATTCAGCAGTTTCAATATGTAAAATAACTCTTTCTGCATATTGTGAATCAGTAACTATATTGAAGAGGATCCTTATGGAGTTTGATAGCCATTTGGGCAAGAAACTGCTCTTGCCTGGACTATTGCATAAACTGGACACAGAGAACCCGCAGAGAGAGGACTACTGAACTTGCCTAAAGGTGAGATGATCTTTCACGGTTCCTTTATTTATTTATTTATTTATTAAAGATTTCTGTCTCTTCTCCACCGCCGCCTCCCCTTTCCCTCCCCCTCCCCCAATCGAGTCCCCCTCCTTCGTCAGCCCAAAGAGCAATCAGGGTTCCCTGTCCTGTGGGAAGTCCAAGGACCACCCACCTCCTTCCAGGTCTAGTAAGGTGATCATCCAAACTGCCTAGGCTCCCACAAAGCCAATACGTGCAGTAGGATAAAAAACCCATTGCCATTGTTCTTGAGGTCTCAGTAGTCCACATTGTCCGCTATGTTCAGCGAGACTGGTTTTAACCCAGGCTTTTTCAGACCCAGGCCAGCTGGCCTTGGTGAGTTCCCAATAGAACATCCCCATTGTCTCAGTGTGTGGGTGTATCCCTCGCGGTCCTGAGTTCCTTGCTCGTGCTCTCTCTCCTTCTGCTCCTGCTTTGGACCTTGAGATTTCAGTCTGGTGCTCCAATGTGGGTCTCTGTCTCTGTCTCCTTTCATCGCCTGATGAAGGTTAATATTCTAGAGGATGCCTATATGTTTTTCTTTGGGTTCTCCTTATTTAGTTTCTCTAAGAACCCGAATTATAGGCTCAATGTTCTTTATTTATGGCTAGAAACCAAATATGAGTGAGTACATCCCATGTTCCTCTTTTTGGGTCTGGCTTACCTCACTCAGGATAGTGTTTTCTATTTCCATCCATTTGCCTGCAAACTTCAAGAAGTCCTTGTTTTTTACTGCTGAGTAGTACTCTAATATATATATATATATATATTCCATACTTTCTTCATCCATTCTTCAATTGAAGGGCATCTAGGTTGTTTCCAGGTTCTGGCTATTACAAACAATGCTGCTATGAACATAGTAGAGCATATACTTTTGTTGTATGATAAGGCCTCTCTTGGGTATATTCCCAAGAGTGGTATTAGAAGCTTCTGTAAAGCAAAGGACACTGTCGCTAAGACAGAAAGGCAACCCACTGACTGGGAGAAGATCTTCACCAACCCCGCAACTGACAAAGGTCTGATCTCCAAAATATATAAAGAACTCAAGAAACTAGACCGTAAAAGGCTAATCAACCCAATTATAAAATGGGGCACTGAGCTGAACAGAGAATTCTCAACAGAAGAAGTTCAAATGGCCAAAAGACACCTAAGGTCATGCTCAACTTCCTTAGCGATCAGGGAAATGCAAATCAAGACAACTGTAAGATACCATCTTACACCTGTCAGAATGGCTAAAATCAAAAACACCAATGATAGCCTTTGCTGGAGAGGTTGTGGAGAAAGGGGTACACTCATCCATTGCTGGTGGGAATGCAAACTTGTGCAACCACTTTGGAAAGCAGTGTGGAAGTTTCTCAGGGTTCCTGATTCATGAAAGAGTCTGCGAGACATTCTGCAGGACACAGCAGATAGTGACTGAACTGCCTTTGAAATTTCCTGCTTCATGGAAATGTCTGCTGGAAACTATGGGCCTGTAGGCTGAAGACGGATGCCCCAACGGTACAGAGGAACTTTGGGTGACTGTCCAGGCAGCAAGATGTCTCTGTCATTTCTAGAGTTTTGTATGTTGCTTACTTCTTATTTACTTAGGTCTTTGATGGATTTGAAAAATAGATATTATAGTTTTCCTTAGTTATTAAAAAGATAAAATAGATATAAATATTGTAACTATAATTTTTACTTGATAACTGTTTTGTTATATGTAATTTTGCTATGTTAAAGTTAAAGCCTTCTTTTTTTTTGTTTAAACAGAAAAAGGGGAAATGATGTGGGAGTGTCATATATCAATCTGTTGATTTCATTGGTTAAATAATAAAGAAACTGCTTGGCCCTGATAGGTTAAAACATAGGTGGGTGGAGTAAACAGAACAGAATGCTGGGAGGAAGAGGAAGTGAGCTCAGAGACACCATGCTCCCCTCTCCCGGGCAGACGAGATAGCTCTGCTCTCTGAGACACACGATGAAGCTCCGACCCAAGATGGACGTAGGTTAAGATCTTCCCTGGTAAGCCACCTCATGGGCTACACAGATTATTAGAAATGGGTTAGTTCAGGTGCGAGAGTTAGCCGAGAAGAGGCTAGATATAATGGGCCAAGCAGTGCTTAAACGAATACAGTGTCCATGTAATTATTTCGGGGCATAAGCTAGCAGGCAGCCGGGGTGCTGGGGACGCAGCCCCGCCACTCCTACTACTACAATTGATGATCTCAGATTACTACATTTAATCTACCATATTCTATTTCTTTCTAGCAGAATTGGAATATTTTATAAATTACCTATCATCTTAGAAAACTGAAAAACTGGCATTTACTCTCAGATATTAGGTGATGACTGGGTTAGTGGGAAAAGAAAACAAATTCTGATTTCTCTAGTTAAGAAACACTTCATGCGCCCCCTGCTCCTTCTGCAGGGCCTTCTTTCTTACTCAC